>JASCZW010007399.1:0-67563 GCA_034211315.2 Aedes japonicus
TGTTGGGTTTATTTTTAGCATGCACCGCCTATTTCACACATTTGCTCTTCTCGTCATCTACAACTTATAGATCTCGGAGAGAACGACGGTGAGTGGTGCAAATACTGATCCCCACCAGTATGAATTAATGGATTCCCCCATTATGGGCTTTCTACACTTTTGATTGTTATTTTTGTATTCTCCCCAGCGCGGAAGTAACGATCTTTGATGAAGTTTTTTCCAGAAGCAGATAATTTACCATCTCCATGCAAAGCGCTAGGAGCGGACAGTAATTTTATTGCTAGAACAAATAGACATGAAGAGAAGTGTATTGATAGGTCCGTAAGGGAACGGCAGGCTTTTTGAAATTGAATAGATGTAAGTTTGAAAACGAGCGGAGGGCATTTGAACGGTAGTATACGATCAGGCACATAACCCTTTGTCATACTACCCTATGCAGGATAGGCAAGGGGGGAAATCCCCTTGACTGACAAAGGTTATGCAACCGATCGTGCTCTTATACTACCTATTGCTTGTTTCTAGTTCTAGCGATTTGTCCGTCTCCTAATACTGCCTAGCACGGGTGAGAAATTATCTCCGCTGTTGGGTTTATTTTAGCATGCACCGCCTATTTCAACATTTGCTCTTCTCGTCATCTACAACTTATAGATCTCGAGAGAACGACGGTGAGTGGTGCAAATACTGATCCCACCAGTATGAATGGAGATGGTAAATTATCTGCTTCTGGAAAAATCTTCATCAAAGATCGTTACTTCCGCGCTGGGAGAATACAAAAATAACAATCAAAAGTGTAGAAAGCCCATAATGGGGGAATCCATTAATTCATACTGGTGGGGATCAGTATTTGCACCACTCACCGTCGTTCTCTCCGAGATCTATAAGTTGTAGATGACGAGAAGAGCAAATGTATGAAATAGGCGGTGCATGCTAAAATAAACCCAACAGCGGAGATAATTTCTCACCCGTGCTAGGCAGTATTAGGAGACGGACAAATCGCTAGAACTAGAAACAAGCAATAGGTAGTATAAGAGCACGATCGGTTGCATAACCTTTTGTCAGTCAAGGGATTTCCCCCTTGCCTATCCTGCATAGGGTAGTATGACAAAGGGTTATGTGCCTGATCGTATACTACCGTTCAAATGCCCTCCGCTCGTTTTCAAACTTACATCTATTCAATTTCAAAAGCCTGCCGTTCCCTTACGGACCTATCAATACACTTTCTCTTCATGTCTATTTGTTCTAGCAATAAAATTACTGTCCGCTCCTAGCGCTTTGCATGGAGATGGTAAATTATCTGCTTCTGGAAAAAACTTCATCAAAGATCGTTACTTCCGCGCTGGGAGAATACAAAAATAACAATCAAAAGTGTAGAAAGCCCATAATGGGGGAATCCATTAATTCATACTGGTGGGGATCAGTATTTGCACCACTCACCGTCGTTCTCTCCGAGATCTATAAGTTGTAGATGACGAGAAGAGCAAATGTGTGAAATAGGCGGTGCATGCTAAAAATAAACCCAACAGCGGGAGATAATTTCTCACCCGTGCTAGGCAGTATTAGGAGACGGACAAATCGCTAGAACTAGAAACAAGCAATAGGTAGTATAAGAGCACGATCGGTTGCATAACCTTTTGTCAGTCAAGGGATTTCCCCCTTGCCTATCCTGCATAGGGTAGTATGACAAAGGGTTATGTGCCTGATCGTATACTACCGTTCAAATGCCCTCCGCTCGTTTTCAAACTTACATCTATTCAATTTCAAAAAGCCTGCCGTTCCCTTACGGACCTATCAATACACTTTCTCTTCATGTCTATTTGTTCTAGCAATAAAATTACTGTCCGCTCCTAGCGCTTTGCATGGAGATGGTAAATTATCTGCTTCTGGAAAAAACTTCATCAAAGATCGTTACTTCCGCGCTGGGGAGAATACAAAAATAACAATCAAAAGTGTAGAAAGCCCATAATGGGGGAATCCATTAATTCATACTGGTGGGGATCAGTATTTGCACCACTCACCGTCGTTCTCTCCGAGATCTATAAGTTGTAGATGACGAGAAGAGCAAATGTGTGAAATAGGCGGTGCATGCTAAAAATAAACCCAACAGCGGGAGATAATTTCTCACCCGTGCTAGGCAGTATTAGGAGACGGACAAATCGCTAGAACTAGAAACAAGCAATAGGTAGTATAAGAGCACGATCGGTTGCATAACCTTTTGTCAGTCAAGGGATTTCCCCTTGCCTATCCTGCATAGGGTAGTATGACAAAGGGTTATGTGCCTGATCGTATACTACCGTTCAAATGCCCTCCGCTCGTTTTCAAACTTACATCTATTCAATTTCAAAAAGCCTGCCGTTCCCTTACGGACCTATCAATACACTTTCTCTTCATGTCTATTTGTTCTAGCAATAAAATTACTGTCCGCTCCTAGCGCTTTGCATGGAGATGGTAAATTATCTGCTTCTGGAAAAAACTTCATCAAAGATCGTTACTTCCGCGCTGGGGAGAATACAAAAATAACAATCAAAAGTGTAGAAAGCCCATAATGGGGGAATCCATTAATTCATACTGGTGGGGATCAGTATTTGCACCACTCACCGTCGTTCTCTCCGAGATCTATAAGTTGTAGATGACGAGAAGAGCAAATGTGTGAAATAGGCGGTGCATGCTAAAAATAAACCCAACAGCGGGAGATAATTTCTCACCCGTGCTAGGCAGTATTAGGAGACGGACAAATCGCTAGAACTAGAAACAAGCAATAGGTAGTATAAGAGCACGATCGGTTGCATAACCTTTTGTCAGTCAAGGGATTTCCCCCTTGCCTATCCTGCATAGGGTAGTATGACAAAGGGTTATGTGCCTGATCGTATACTACCGTTCAAATGCCCTCCGCTCGTTTTCAAACTTACATCTATTCAATTTCAAAAAGCCTGCCGTTCCCTTACGGACCTATCAATACACTTTCTCTTCATGTCTATTTGTTCTAGCAATAAAATTACTGTCCGCTCCTAGCGCTTTGCATGGAGATGGTAAATTATCTGCTTCTGGAAAAAACTTCATCAAAGATCGTTACTTCCGCGCTGGGGAGAATACAAAAATAACAATCAAAAGTGGAGTATAAATTGCCCAAAATAAATACCTGCTCAAGGCGGTACCATAAGGTGCAATGCATTGGCGTTTGTCGGCGTCAGAGCGGAAACGAATAAATAAGGTGGATATTTACCAACCATTTGAAAGAGCTACGTTATGACGATTGTCCCAAAAGGGAATATTCCTCCATGCCGCATTCTACCTAAAAAACAAGTAATATAAAATGTACACAGAGAATGAACGAAAACAGGTACGATAGCAAGACGCGTAAAACAGCGATATTGTGCTAAGGAAAGGGACCGAGTCAGAGACATAAGGAACGGTCGAAATTATTTTAGAACAATATTTTGAAAAGCCAAAGGAAAAGTGAAGGTGTTAAACCACGTACGGATAATTCTCGGAAGTCTACAACTTTTACGTGACAACATGATCGAAAGGGAAAGCTTAATGTAAGATATGCCTAGAACCCCTGCGTGGGAAGCAAATGAAAAGGCGAAGGTGTTAAATCACATACTGATAATTCTCGGAAGTCTACAACTCTTATGTGACAACATGATCGAAAGGGAAAGTTTAAGATAAACTTAATGTAAGAAAAGTATGCCTTAAACCCCTGCGTGGGAAGGAGAGCCCCACGAGCCTCTAGGCACTTGAAATTTAGGCTAAGACCCCTATAAAAGGGAATCTTTGAATAGAAATAAACTAGTTGAATCTGAACATCTAACCAGACCACTCAATCTCCTCACTGCACCAGCACTGTAGTCCCTTTCAAGCATCAGTAGCCCCGTCAATAGCATTTGTACCCGGCATCGCCCCCCCTCCTATTGTTGGGTACTTAGCGGCCGAGCTCATTCTACTACGGGAACCTGGTCTAGAATTAGGCACTTGTACTTGCAGCACCGCTGTTGTCCTTTTCGAGCATCAGTAGCTCCGTCAATAGCATTTGTACCCGGCATCGTCATACTACCCCTCCTATTGCTGGGTACTTAGTGGCCGAGCTCATTCTATTGCGGATCCTGATCTAGAGTTAGGCACTTGCACGGTAGTCCATCGAAACGGGTGATCTCCCAGAGCTACTGCCCCTCTCTTGTATGGGCAAAGCCCAACACGAGGACCAGCGAAGCAGATAAGGCATATCACAACCACAGTGCCGTAAGTAATAGAAGACGCTCCCTTGGCACCACCGTAAGTAACTAGATAAGGACCAAATGGGGGATTTAATGCGGGAAATCGAAGAACTCGCTAAAAGATTCCGCGAGATTGATAACAAAATATCCGACCTGAAATCCATGAGTCATTTTAAGGATTGGTTTTCGACACCGATTCCTCGGGGTAAATTGTGCGAATCCCAAGTTTTTACCTTGACGCTTTTGAAGGGCACCTGGAGGGAGGAGATTTATAGACAATCAATTAAGAAGCATTACGTAATTGAAGAACAGCTCTAAATTTACACCATAGAGCTAAAAATAATGAATTAATCAATCAAGGGCGGAGAAAATAAAAGAGTACGCCAACGAGCGAATAGAAGGATCTAAGAAAATTATTCTTGAGAGATCAAAGGCCTACGGGCGGAGAAAATAAAGAGTACGCCAACGAGCGAATAGAAGGATCTAAGAAAATTATTCTTGAGAGATCATAGGCCTACGGGCGGAGAAAATAAAGAGTACGCCAACGAGCGAATAGAAGGATCTAAGAAACTTATTCTTGAGAGATCATAGGCCTACGGGCGGAGAAAATAAAAGAGTTCGCCAACGAGCGAATAGAAGGATCTAAGAAACTTATTCTTGAGAGATCATAGGCCTACGGGCGGAGAAAATAAAAGGGTACGCCAAGGAGCGGAGAAGATTATAATTTGATCAACCAAGAGAAGGTTGAGTTGACCATTAGTTGGTCTACAAACTTATTTGGGAGATCATAGGTCTAAGGGCAAAAGAAAAAAAAAGGAAGAAATGGCCACTAAATTACAATTTCTAGACAACGTCCGCGGGCATTGTCGTTTATACACAGAGAAAGATGAGGTGCAAGACATGGTCGCATGCGACAAATGCGACAGATGGTTTCACTATGGGTGTGTAAGGCTTCCCAAGCTGCCAGAGGAAAATGAGTCATGGTCTTGCGCTAGGTGTTGCACAGAAGAGGAGGAGAAACAAGCGCACGCGCAAGAAATGGCAGATGTTAAGCAAAGATTGTTAGAATTGTCGCTGAAGCTTGAGGCGAGAGCCAAGGCACTTCGAAAATCCGAAGTACATGCAACATCAATGGAAACGGAACTAGCTCATTGCAAGCAAGAGCTGGAAAATAAAAATATAAATGAAGATTATAAGCAAGACATCCTGCTTGGTATTGCTGAGGCAATATCAAACAAAAAAACAAAGAGGGATGAGGGAGATAGCTCAGTAGCCTTATATATGAAAAGGCAAGAAATGAGTCTTCCCTAATTTCATGGCAATGCTAGAGACTGGCCAGCCTTTAAAAAAATGTTCGAAGCAACCACAGAACACGGAAAATACTCCGACTTAGAAAATCTGATGCGTCTGCAAAAGTCCCTCGGAGGGCCAGCAGCCAAGATGGTACAGCCGTTAATGTTAGACCAAACCAACGTACCGCAGATTATCGAGCGACTAGAGAAGCAATTTGGACAAGGAGCTTCGCGAAGATCTCGAAAGAATTAGGGTCAGTGGAAGCCTGGCTATTGTTGAAATCTCCAATGGTTTGGAAAGTCTGGTAGCACATTTAACAGCATCCAATCAGCTGGAGTACCTCAATGATCCTCGCTTAGTAGAGGAACTTGTTAGCAAGTTGTCATACGATACCCAAATAAGATGGCTAGAAGTCGTAGAAAGCAACGCCAAACAAGCTCACCCTATTCCCTCGTTATAGGATTTGTCCAAATGGCTCAAGCCCAAGGCGGATATCCATCGAGAGCTATATTATTCTACTAAACCTCTCGGTGAGCGTAGGAATAGAGTGAATGTACATCAAGAAGGTTACAATCGCTGTCTTGTATGTAAGGGTATACATTAAATAATAGATTGTAGTAACTTTAAAAACATGACTCCAAGTAACAGAGTCAAGGAATTGACAAGACTCCAAGTTTGCTATATGTGTTTCGGCAGACACGGGGGGCAATGTTGGTATCCAGTACGGTGTGGCCAAGAAGGTTGTACCGGAAGACACCATAAATTATTGCATATACCCCGAGAGCCACGTAATAACAACAGGAACTCATGGCAAGCCAGAAGACAAATCACTGCTGTTGGTGAACCAACAGAAATAAATGAAGAGATCTCCAACGTCCACCAGCATCAAAGAGCTAAGGTATTCTACCAAATAAACCCAGTAACGCTAAGAAATAAGGGCCACACAGTTCAAACATATGCTTTCCTCGACCCAGGGTCTTCATTAACGCTGATAGATGAAGCCATAGCCGAAGAACTTCAGCTTGAAGGAACTCTTGATCCTCTAAGAATTAGATGGACACAAAACGTTGCTCGGGAGGAGAAAACCAGCAAGCGGGTGAAACTCCGTATAAAGGGAAATTCAAGCACAGAGTTCACACTAACCGATGTGCGGACGGCCGGAAATTTGCACTTGCCTTATCAAACGGTGAATTACAAGGACCTGGAAAAGAAATATCCTTTCCTTAGAAACCTTCCAATTTCTAACTATGAAAACGCACATCCAAAACTATTAATCGGCTTAAACCACAGCCATCTGCTGTACCCGCTCGAAAAAGGGCAGTGGGTGAAAATAATCCAATAGCTATCAGAACGAAGCTCGGCTGGCTGATATTCGGAAATATTAAGAGTACCGCTGAGGGAGAGCATATGATGGTAATTCAGGAAGAATGCAAAAGTACTTCGCACTTGAAGATTTAGGAGTAAAAATCCCCGAAAATCTCCCCGAATCAAGGGAAGAATCTAGAGCAAAGGAAATCATAAACAAAACTCTGAACTATACTGGGAAGCGATATGAGGTTGGGTTGCTTACAAGGACGGATAATTTTGAATATCCTGATAGTTATACACACGCGTATAAGAGACTATTAAACCTGGAGGCAAAATTAAAAAAGGATCAAACATTGAAGGAATGGACAATCAATACGATAGCAGACTATGTAAAGAAAGGGTACGCGTGCAAGTTAACGAAGGAGGAAGCAAGAGAATGGAAAAACGATGCCTACTACCTCCCCCATTTCATAGTCGTAAATAAAAATAAGACACCCCCAAAACCGAGACTTGTTTTCGATGCCGCCGCAGAGACCAAAGGAGTCTCGTTAAATTCCTCACTATTAGCAGGACCAGACGCGACAACTTCTTCTCTAGGTGGAACAACTAGATGGAGAGAAGGTTCCGTCGCCTCATCCGGAGATATAAAGGAAATGTTCAGCCAAGTTGCTGTAATCAAATCAGATCAAAAGAAACAATGTTTCCTGTTTCGTGATTGCGATCAAAGGCTACCACCTGACATATACGTCATGCAGGTTTTAATCTTTGGTGCGACTTGCTCCCCAGCGTGTGCGCAAGTCGTGAAAAATCACAATGCAAGCCTTTTTTCAGAATGCAAACCTGAAGCGGCCGAAGCTATTGTGAAACAGCATTATGTCGATGATTATATCGACAGCTTTGACTCTAGTGAAGAGGCAATCAAAACTATAAAGGATGTCATAGAAATTCACGATAAGGCAGGATTCTATATCAGGAACTTTGTTTCCAATAGCAAGGCTGTACTGGCAGCGCTTCCAAAAGATAGAGTCCAAGAGGCTGTACTGGCAGCGAAAACTTTCGAAGACAAGGAATCTAGTGGAGAAAAAGTCCTAGGCGTCTACTGGGACACAAATTATGACTGTATTCGATTTCATCTGAAATTTGACAGATTGCATGATGACGTCCGAAACGAAAAAAGAAGGCCCACTATGCGAGAGGTCTTAGCATTCGTGATGAGCGTCTACGATCCAATGGGACTTATATCCCATCTAACCATACACGGAAGGATGCTCATGCTGGAGTTGCACAAGGAAACCTCATGCTGGGATGAAGAAGTATCCAGCCACTCATTTCAAAGGTGGAAGGAATGGATCGATTTGATAAAACAAGCCCTAAATGTAAAAATACCACGATGGATATTAGCCACCAAGGTACGACGCTTTGAGCTGCACACCTTTGTTGATGCGTCCGAGTATGCATATGCGGCGGTCGTATACGTCAGAGGACTGGACATTGAAGGTCAAACAGCTAGCGTACGGCTATTGGCAGCTAAAACTAGAGTAGCGCCAATACGAAAATTGTCGATCCCCAGACTCGAGCTGCAAGCAGCACTCTTGGGATCTAGAATAACGAAAACGATCCAGCAGGAATTGCGAAAGCAACCCTCCAAGATTGTTTTCTGGTCTGATTCACAAACTGTGTTAGCTTGGGTTCATTCTGATCATCGCAAGTATAAACACAAGACAAGACTATAAACGCGTTCAACACTACGTGAAATACTTTTGGGATAGGTGGAGGAAAGAGTATTTACCCACACTTATAAAGCGAAAGAAGTGGACGGACACAGTTGTACCAATAAAAATTGACGATATTGTTATTATTACAGATAGAACGTCAGAGCAAGGGACTTGGCTTAGGGGACGAGTTGTCAAGGTTTATGCATCATCAGATGGTCAAGTTAGATCCGCGGATATAAAGGTGGAAGATAAGATCTATACGAGACCCGCCACGAAAATAGCGATACTAGATTTAAAGGGAAGTAAAGAGTCAGAGACTGACCCTGTAACTGATTTAGAAAAACAAGCCTACACCTCGCTGAATTAAAAAAAACCAGATCCAGCAGAGCGTAATAAGCCAACCAACAAGGAAAATAAGGCGAATAACAAAAAGGGCAGAAATCAGCACACCAGCTTACATTCAGCAACGACCAATTCATTAGTACTAAGAAATCCTCGTCAAGGAAGTGGGATCCCATATTCTAACATTAATAAGGCAACAGGGCACGCAAACTCGGTAGCCACAAACAAAAATAAGCGGAATAGCCAATACCACTATATTAATTATCATAGAGAGTTGACAGACTGTAATAGCCAAGCAACACAACCCACTTTGAAACGAGCCTTAGAGCAACAAGAGCCGACACCATCCGGTGACACGACCTGTAACGAAAGAGCTAAAATAAATTTTGAGTCTTGGGGGAAAAGACGTAAGATTGACATCGAAAAAATTAAGGAACTTAGGGACAAAATGAATACCAATAAACCGCCCAAAAGAAGTTCCAACATGCATAAAATAAATGCCCCATGGTACCTCGTCATTATTATGGCGTTATATATCATAGCCACGGCTTTTGGATCACCACAACCATCAGGATTGATAGCCTACGACTGTGCGAACCCTGACGTAAATATGACCAGTTACTCTCTACTGGACGTAACATCGTGCATCCCATCTACAAAAAATTTATCAATAACCGAAGTGCCCATCAAGTACTTCAAAGGAACGTAAAAAGAACGGCTATGGTATACCAGTGCAAGATGATAATTAAGAGGACAATACGGCACTGCGGGATGCACTCTCATACTTCAGATTATGAGAAAAGTTACTCATATATCGTTAAGGACTTTACAGCGGAGGAGTGTAGGAAGACCCAATTAACGGGATCAGTGCCTCTCACCATAAACGCTGGCATCAACCAACTGAAAAGAAACTACACAACAAGAGGTGAGACGCTAGTCGTTGGAAGCGTGTGGTCCAGTTCATGTAGCGGGGGAGTATATAGAACCGCAGAATATACATGGACCAACGCGATTGTCTACTTCCAATATGAAATCGCATTATACAATTATGTAGCAACAGTGGACAATGAAAACGATCAAATATTGCTGCGCCACGGACTAGTATGTCCTTATTCCCATGGAAAATGTTTAGACTCCGAAGATGGCTATTCCACGTGGGATGTGAGCATGAATCAACGATGCGAGGATACAGAATTCGAAGTCATCTATGAGGGCGTGGTGAATAAAACGATCAATATGGACGCTAAGAAAAACAATAAGAGGGCAGTTTATACATCCATCTCAGACACTCACCTATTCTCTATCAGAACAAAGGGGCCCGCAAGGATATGTGGATATACAGGATACAGTACGGACCATCCTAGAATATTTATCTTAGAATCGGCAGAGATAAATTCGCCATTCTCTCAAAGACCATCCAACGCAAAAAACCACGATATATTCACATACTTCAATTCGAAAATAACACTTGTCGAAAACTATGTTGGACAGAAGTTGGACGACGTGTACAACACGGTAATGACCGAGATGTGCAAAATCGACAAGGGTCTACTGGAAACGAAACTGACGCTAGCTAGAATTAATCCGACGGAATTTGTAACTAGTATAATGAAAAGAACCGGATTTACGGCAGTCGTGGCCGGAGAGGTATTGCACGTGCTAGAATGCAAACCAGTATATGTACAACCATTCGCTGCCGATAGATGTTACCAGGAACTTCCAGTTAAATACGGTAACCTAACCATGTATTTAACACCGGTTATTCGTACATTGCAAATCAGAGGGTCAGAAATCGAATGCACACCATTGCTGCCAGCAAAATTTCAATTCGGTGGAAGATGGTACACCTTCGATGGGAAAATCAGAGAAACCATTCCACCACAGAGACTAACCACAGATCTAATAACCAAGTGGACATATACACCATTACCCAATCTGATGGAGAGCGGGGTCTACGACGCCGATAACTTAAGGAAAATGAGAACAATGATTTACGACCAACGGGACCGACGAATAGCATCCAACGTGATGGCCAAAATATTGACCGGCCACCAACCTAGTATACAAGGTTTTCATTTTGACGCACTTATATCGGAAAAACTAATAGATAACATAATCGACAAATATTGGAGCAAACTGATCTCATGGTCAAGCTGGTTAGGAAATTTGACTTCGACAATTATCGGAATATACATGATAGGACGACTGATAAAATTTGTTATTGACATGATAATGCACGGGCGCATACTTTACGACATATATGGTTTTGGTTGGCAATTAATTGCATCACTCTGGGACTCTATGACATCGTTTCTCACTCACCGCAATACATTAAAGAACATCAAGAAGTCATCGACCAAAACATATGATACCAAGCAGTGCACTGATGCAGCGGAAACGATGGCACTATCCGAAGAAGTGCCGCAACCACGAGGCCCACCGTGTTCACGGATCACGATTCCAATAACTACCGAAATAAACTAAGGATTCTACATCAGCCCCAAAATGACCACCCTTGTGAGGAATCGTCCAGAAACCAGAACGTCACCCCAAGAAGCCCACACCAGCTTAAATAATATAAAGATGTCTGAGGTCAACCGACCCGGAAGAATGCGCATCACCTTTTTAATCAGTTAGGACACCCCCAGAAGACAGCGACAGTTCATATGATACCCAAGCAATCCATCCTACATCTGAAGTTTCGGAAATTACTGCAGTAAAGAAATCAGCATCCAATCTACGACAGCGAAGCTCAACAAGACCATCAAACCATCAAGGGTAAGCGAAGTAAAAACGTTCAGCAAACTGTAACCAACAAACTAAAAGATAAGAAGGAAATGCAAGTACATCACTTGGCTGCCTCCAACCCATGACGAATCACACATCCGATCGAGCAGATTATACAAGACGAATTCTACATGCAATCTAAATGATACGAAACGCAACAATTATAAAATTAAATTTATCATGAACGATTATAAAAACCTATTATGCTTAATATCAAAATCAATTAAGCTCTAAAAAAAAAAAATTAAAACATTTTATCATATTATCATTATGTATTATTATATTATATAATATATTATATTAAATAATCATGAAATACGTAACACATACCATACAAAAACTACACATTAAAATTTATACAACAAAGTAGTACAGTAAGAAAACATACGTTACAATGGGAAAGATACAAACGATTATATTAGGTTAAACATATTTACACAATCATTATATTACATTCCATCCACTATATTTTATAACGACTATATAAAATTTACGATACAAACATTATACAATTGCAAACAATTGATGAAGAACATATTATACTATTCGAAAAACAGTTATGATTATATAGCAACATACCATGATAACTGACAACTATAAGAAAACGATCAAAACAAAACATTAAAAAAGTAAATCACACATTAAAGGAGACAAACCGAACTAAATTAACAATGTCGCTTATCTAAGATTTTCTTAGTAAATCTAGCAGGATTTACGAGGCCCGGAATGTTACGAACACGACATAGCGAATATTTTATATCCTAAATTAATTAGATTTCTCACGATCATTTTATGCTAGAACGGAAAGCGAAGCACAAGCATTGCGACAAGCAAGAATAAATCAGGTCATGTAGGACACGAAAAGGGTAAAAGCAATATATGCGCAAGCAGGGTCATAATCTTCACTTCTCCTTAGCTTCGATCAATCACGCCGACCTGATGGGACTCTGACTCGGGTCTATGCACCTGCACAAGGACAGTAAAAATCTCATCTCAAGTATCAATTTCTTCTTTCTCTCGAAAGTACTACGTAAGTCATCCTAGAGCCATACTGCATAAGTAAGCATAGGCTATTAGAAGGGGGAAGCAAGATGGGTTGCGTGGAAGGAGTATAAATTGCCCAAAATAAATACCTGCTCAAGGCGGTACCATAAGGTGCAATGCATTGGCGTTTGTCGGCGTCAGAGCGGAAACGAATAAATAAGGTGGATATTTACCAACCATTTGAAAGGGCTACGTTACGACGATTGTCCCAAAAGGGAATATTCCTCCATGCCGCATTCTACCTAAAAAACAAGTAATATAAAATGTACACAGAGAATGAACGAAAACAGGTACGATAGCAAGACGCGTAAAACAGCGATCTTGTGCTAAGGAAAGGGACCGAGTCAGAGACAAAAGGAACGGTCGAAATTATTTTAGAACAATATTTTGAAAAGCCAAAGGAAAAGCGAAGGTGTTAAACCACGTACGGATAATTCTCGGAAGTCTACAACTTTTACGTGACAACATGATCGAAAGGAAAAGCTTAATGTAAGGTATGCCTAGAACCCCTGCGTGGGAAGCGAATGAAAAGGCGAAGGTGTTAAATCACATACTGATAATTCTCGGAAGTCTACAACTCTTACGTGACAACATGATCGAAAGGGAAAGTTTAAGATAAACTTAATGTAAGAAAAGTATGCCTTAAACCCCTGCGTGGGAAGGAGAGCGCCACGAGCCTCTAGGCACTTGAAATTTAGGCTAAGACCCCTATAAAAGGGAATCTTTGAATAGAAATAAACTAGTTGAATCTGAACATCTAACCAGACCATTCCATCTCCTCACTGCACCAGCACTGTAGTCCCTTTCAAGCATCAGTAGCCCCGTCAATAGCATTTGTACCCGGCATCGTCATACTACCCCTCCTATTGTTGGGTACTGAGCGGCCGAGCTCATTCTATTACGGGAACCTGGTCTAGAATAAGGCACTTGTACTTGCAGCACCGCTGTTGTCCTTTTCGAGCATCAATAGCTCCGTCAATAGCATTTGTACCCGGCATCGTCATAGTACCCCTCCTATTGTTGGGTACTTAGCGGCTGAGCTCATTCTATTGCGGAACCTGATCTAGAGTTAGGCACTTGCACGGTAATCCATCGAAACGGGTGATCTCCCAGAGCTACTGCCCCTCTCTTGTTGGGCACCTAGACTGTGAGCGTCCATTTCTGGAACTCGGCCAAGAGCCGTTCAGCCCCTTCCTCACAATAACGTTCACGACGATGCTCCTTCGCGTCTAAGCTGGATCGTCTACCTCGAGAAGGTACCACAAAGACACCACACCACAAACACCACAGCGCGCGTTGGGAACACAGATCGTTCAGAGCCGAGCAACTGGCTAGGTTGACACCGATTCGATCCGTTTCGATGCGCTGCTGGATGGTTTTGAATGTCTAGAAATGAATAGAAATACGCTAAGGGGGAACCTCGTGGGACGTTGAGAGATACTTAAATTCTGCACAGCCCAACGTCGAGGTCCTGGCGGTGTTTGGATTCTAACTTGAAGATCGTTTACAGCCTCAAACTGAAGATCTCTCGACTGTCGCGACCGTAGATCGGCAGTAAGTCAAACAGCAAAGGGATCGATACCAGATAACGTTTGTACAGCAACTCCCTCAAGGAATTCCTTTCCTATCCAACAGCGATCGGATTCCCGCTTCCGACATAACGCCAATACAAGTATAGATTACATTGTAGTTTAGGAAAAGCACAATCAATGCCAGTGGTGATCAGCGATGAAGTTTCGTTGTCTGCAGAATAGAGAACGAGTAGTAAATTATTGTTTCTGGGGAATGTACACTTTGATCGAACGCTTATATGCGAAAATTTTATTGATTTGACAAATTTTGAAGCAGAAGTATCTGGCATCTGGTTGAAATATCTGGACAAGTATGAGAAGAATGTGAAATAATGAATCGGAGATTGTGTGAAAAACTACATTATTTGATTACAATGAATTTCTCTGTCATGTTTGCACACTTCTAGTTATAAATTTAGCAATTGCAAGGAAAAAACAGAACGGTTTGCATAGTAAAACAAAGCTCAAATAAGGTATACCTGTACCATCGAGGTGTATACTAAAGGCTTCATTTTTTCAGCAAAATTATTTTGTTTAATTAATTAATTTGCAACGCCTTGAGACCGCGTATAAAATAAACACAGAAACATAACAAGATGGCGTATGATCGGATCGAGTTGCCCTGGTTGCCATCTACATTTCTTCGAATACATCTTTACGATTTAGATCAGCGGTGGGAAACTCTCTTTTTTGATCTAAAATCTAGTGATCTAAATTTTTGAATCCAATTTATTTCACCGAAAAATAGATCAGAATATCCATCAGGATTGGAGGTGCCCTTAAGGGATCTAAATATTTAGATCTGAAGTGATCTAAATTCTTGCATTGGCATTCTATATTGGCTTTTATACCACAATCTGATTTATATTTTTGCATCTCCCAAGAAAACTGATCCAAATGATGCATGTTTTGGATCACTTTTTTTACCTTGATCTATTTTCTGTAGTAGTGCTGGCAACAATGTTATAGAAAATAAAAAGAATCGTGTTGATGTATCAAAGTCGTCAGTAAATAAAATAAGCAAAATTAAATCGACGGGTAGCAAGAAAAAAGCGGATGTGCAAAATATATCTTTGGATAATTTTCTGAATAACTAAGATGCGGACCTCGGAGATGATGAGAAAAAGAATCAGGTTCAAACTGCAGTTGCCGAGGAAGGTGCTGCTCAGAATGACGTCGCCAAGGAACACCAGTAACCGTTAGATAAACTGAAGGAAACTCACCCGGAGTTGACGATTGGTAATTTTATTCTGTACGATAATCCTGTTAGTTTGTATCAGGGCAAGGAAACGATAAGAAACTTGGGGGTGCACGGGGAGATAATGAGGAAGATTATAATAATTTACCGGATGACGATGAAGATGGGAAGGCGAAATCCATTAATTGCCGATAAACTGGAAGTTTCAAGTAGTGCTTTGGACGAGGAAGCAGAAGAAACTTCAACCTCTGGAATGCAGAAAAAAAAACTTTGGAACTACTTTAAAGGTTCAGCCATATTCAACGGAATTGTTTTACTTTGTATACTTCATTTGGGGAATGTTATCATAAGTTATATTGGGTGGCATCGAATCCTTTAATAAAAATAGGAAGTCCGCAAAGCAACAAGTCATGCTTGTGGATGCATACTGTGTATTTGACTAAAATTCTAAAAAATGTCTCGCCTAATCCTGTTCTGAACGTGCTGAAGCATTTGCATCAATTCTGTTCGTTTTTGATATGCTACTCTTCAATTATGAAACCGATCCTTGGGCGGCTAATCTCCATTTAGGGTTCTTCAGCAGTGAGGGACTTCTTGCGATCCGTATCGTCTCGTAGGACCAGATCGGATTATTCCAATATAAGTTATTCGTCGATGGTGGCGTTGCTTTGGGAAACTCCGACAACAGTCCATATCCAAAAATAATAAAATTGAGATATTGTAACCCCACTGAAAGCTGCTATTGTCTACGTTCGTAAAGTTTGGTTGTGTAGATTTTTAAGGCACCGGTATCTGTTTCCACTACTTTTGTTGCATCTCTACGGGACGACATAGAATTGACAATAATTGAAAAGATACAAACTTCAATTATTGATGTTTGTGTCTTTTCAGCTGCAAGATTTGCGGATATAGTTGAATCATTTGGGCACAACCACTGATGTTGTCACTCGCGCTCGTAAATTGAAATCTGCTGCTTTTGATGTTGCAACAGTCGAGCGCTATGTCACCTTAACAGCGATAAAAGTTTAGCTTGTTTTGCTTTTTAATAATCATAGCCTTATTATTAGTGCCCATCTTATGCTTCTTGCCGACTATAGAACACATTTCTAGACATCGAAACGTTAGCAACCGAAACGCATTCTTGGAATGCTTATTTTCCGCAAGTGTGGAAGAATGGAAATAGCTGTTTATGGTGAAAATATTCGGAAACCAGGAATTTAGCGAGGAAATATTAGGATAAATAAACTAAAAACAGGATGAAGCCAAAAATTTAGGAATCTAAGAGACGAACCAGCCACCGGCTGAAAATCGCTTTAATAAAGAAATCTAAATCTAAATCTAGGAAACTGCTTCAGATCAAACTGATTGATCGGGCTCTTCTGTTTGAAAAATTGTATGATTTGAAAGATATAGATAGATAGATTTCATCAAAGGTGTCATCGTGAGTTTGGTTTTTCTTATCTAGCTCAATTCTTATAGCATGTTGCATGTTGAACATTTGCTTTTCATTCAAATTCTCTTTAACTTTAGCTAGGTAGCTTTAGCATTAGCATTAGCATTAGCATTAGCATTGACGGTTGCACACCTCGTGGATGGAGCTACGATGAGGAATAATTCGTTGAAGACATTGCATGCCACCATGAAACGAAACCAGTTTCTGATACGTTTCTTCACGCAACAATCACCACGAAAACACTCCTCGATCGCTCACCTGGCCACGTCCATGCAACCGTTGGTGATAGGGAGGATTTGGTATCTACCTTAAGAAAACACGGGGAACCCACGTAGCCTTCAGTAGATATCAAAGGAAAAAGGAAATGAATAGTCGGAGAGAATAGTTGAACAGAATGCCCTGTTTGGTGCACAGAACAAAAATGTATTCAAAAATGGTCGTTGGGAGCATCTAGTCTAAGAAGGTTAAGTGATGCTCCATTTATCTTCAAACGGTTGGGACTTTAGCATTAACTATAGTCCTAGCTCCCTATGGCTTATGGTTATAGCGCCATTACTCGCTCTCTGAAAAGAAAGAAGAAAGCGCCGACCCAAAATCATATGTTCCCAATTCCCCCCTTCCCCCCGCCCACATCACTACTTCTGTTTGGATTTAGATTTGTGAGCCCCGACTGAAAGTTAAAAGCGTCCAAACAATTCACCAACTGTCAAATATTGCAATTAAATGTCAACTACAATGTTTACAGGTTACAAAAATTATTGATTGTTGATTGTTAGGAAATGTACCATATAGATAACCTTTTATTAAACTTGATAGTTTATCACTGTTAATAATACTAATGTGAAAATTTGAATCAAAATAACCGAGAATAATATATATCAGCGGCCGCAGCTCTAAAAACAAAATTTTCAAACGAATTAACTCGACAACATGATAAGTGTCAGCTAATGACCAATAGGTCTGTGCCATTACAGAGAGCAAAAAATAACAAGAGAAGGGGAAGGCATATTAGATAGGAGAAAGTATGAGAGTAGTTGTTGAATTCAGGGAGTAGTTGTTGAATTGAATTTCTCATGAAGAAATAGTTTCATATATCTCTCTCCTCTTTCGATGTAACTTCCTGCCCGGCCACTAATCCAACATACTTATCGCAAGGATTATAGGGTAAGGGGATGTAATGTTAGCATAGCTCCTTTATTCGGCCTATGTACCAAAAGTGTCATTAATTTAGCCATAATCAACAAAATCATGTTGCTATTAAGATGACCGATGTAATCGAAAGCAATTGAGACAATATTAATCAACTTATAGTTTTTCACTTCCGCGTAATTTTCGATTTCTTGAACTTTTGTTGCATCATGATTTCACTGGTTAAGCTGAACAGATGATCTACACGATCTTCAAGTGATCTAAATTTGGCTTAAATAAATCGATAAAGCAAGTAATGCAGTCTGGATGTGCAGAAAATAGTTACACGTTACAAACTTACTGTTTTTATAGCTGAAACAACAATTATTTCACGAGAAAATCATAGACCCAATGTTGGGGACATATTATTTTGAATGTTCCCAACTATGGCCTGTTGTATCTATAATGTAGTAAAAAGGTTGTTATTGGTAAAATATCAAGTGGAAATGTATGTGTTTGCGGTTGCTTATATTCAGGTGGCTCATCTTAACAAAAAACCGAAGGAACTAAGTCTTTTTAAAGTGATTTATAATGTTTTCATTGTTGAATGGCTAGTAAATCATATATGAACATCACCTAATTGTTACGAGGCAGTTTTACTTTAGTTTGTTTTGTGAAATTTTGTGTTAAGTAAAGCGAATAACGCTGGCAATGCCTTAATTCATAGAATAAGACAAAAACACCGTACAAAGACTGCATTTAGTAATAAATCCATCGAATGGGACGAAGTTGCATCCATGAATAGACCAAATTTGGTGTCTGTAGACCGACATTAAATCCATATCCCTTGAAAGTTTCTGCCTTTATAAAAAGAGTTGTGTAGCTTTTCGTGATATATTCTACCATATGTGTTATCAAACTTATCTTAGCAAGTGTAGAACTTGTTGAATCTTGCCTTTAGCTTGAAAACTTTAAGAGTTATAATCAAAAATGAAATGTAATCGATGGTTGCACAATGGGCTGAGTCAAGGGACACATACCCTACATATCGAACAGCAAAAACCCCCAAAAATTAGTAGAAGAAAAGAGAGACAGACAGAAGAAGGAAAAGACGATAAGATGCACGTCTGGATATGCAGCGCATTTGATCCCATGATTGAAAATGACAAATACAAATTTGTCAATATATCTTCATACTACCGGAACCGTAATATTTTAATACAATACTTAGCATTCAGAACAAAGCACTTGGCCAGTGTGTTGGTGGCATCACATAAACGTCCCCGCGGCGGATTTGGTGCCGACCAGCTGCCAATCGTTGGTCGCGCATAGAAGCAACATCCTACAGGAGAACGACAGTAAAGAAGCCATCTTAAAGAAATAATCTCCAACGGGAAGATTCAATTCCCGAAAATTCCACTATCCACTGCACCGGTTATAGCACTTCACTTTTCCGCCGCTGCCGAACTGGTTAAAATTAATTTTGTTCAATTTTAGTGAAAACTTGCGAAAAAAAACTCTCTCCTTAACTTTAGCTAGGTAGCTCCTCAGAAAATCACTGACTGTCATACGTTCTTTATTCGAGTCCATTAGGTAGAGACAAACATCATACGACCGAGGCCGAAAAGGAGGATCTTCAAACCGTGAAACGATCAGGCAATGAAATGAAAGAAATACGGGAGAGCTTTGATAGAGCCGAACATATTATTATACACAAGGTTGAATTTGATATTCGTGCCTGTCTTTTTTTGGAAATATTGTATTTCACTCACGAAAATCCCCTACACACTGTTGTCAGTAAAATGCTTAAATATACCTGTTCTTGTTTTGCGAAAATGTGATAGATCATATTTTTCTGTATTAATCGTTGGATTGGTTCATTTCTACTCTTCCAGAAATGGCTTCCAACCAATCAGCCAACTTTACCAGGCTATAGCAGGCTATGTAGGATCTCTTTTTTTTTCTTGATTTATAAACAGCTGCTAACATATAACATTGCAGAATCCTTCGGCTCAGGGCACGGGAACCATCACTGAGGAACACATCAAAGCTTCTCTGGCCAGTGCAGTGGAAGATAAGCTAAAGCGGCGTATTCAGGAGAAGGTGAATCAATGCCAGGCGGAGATTCAAACGCTCAAGCGCACCCAACAGGAACTAAACGAAGGCCAATCGAAGAGACGAACAGGAACTTACGAAAAGCATCGCCGTGCTCAAGGATAAGGATCAGGACAATGAATTTCTCTGTCATGTTTGCACACTTCTAGTTATAAATTTAGCAATTGCAAGGAAAAAAAAGAACGGTTTGCATAGTAAAACAAAGCTCAAATAAGGTATACCTGTACCATCGAGGTGTATACTAAAGCATACCTAAAGGCTTCATTTTTTCAGCAAAATTATTTTGTTTAATTAATTAATTTGCAACGCCTTGAGACCGCGTATAAAATAAACACAGAAACATAACAAGCTGGCGTATGATCGGATCGAGTTGCCCTGGTTGCCATCTACATTTCTTTGAATACATCTTTACGATTTAAGCTACTAATAGCATGCTAACAAACACTATGTACACTATGTAGAAAACGGATTACTCTGCAAAGAATTGATCACGTGCGGCTGGAACCATGACTTTCGCCAGCGAAGGACTCTCAATGATCATCGACAAAATGGGCGTGATGACTTGAGCAGGCGCAGCAGGTACTGATGTGTCTTGTGTTCATCAATAGTCGGATGTTATGATAGCATGTTACTGGAGGAATAGCTGTAGATGCTTCCGGTACCTCTGCTGGTGCTACTTCTGCACTGACTCATATTGCTTGAGCTTCCGGAGTTATTGGAACATCCGAACGTCGTCTTCTTGCAAGAATCAGATCCACTGCTATTTAGAGATGAGTTGAGAAATTTTGCTGCTGTAGTTAACATTACTAGGCAGCTGATAAAATTGGTCGCTCTGACAGGTTTTGATGTCGATTTGGGTAGAAATTTCCGTCTTGGAAACGTACGGTGTCTTTTATTGTAAAAAAAAACTTCGAATAACTTCAATTAAAAACTTAATTATTCAATTATTAAACAAAATTTGCTTTTTGTACAGGTAAGAAGCAAAACATGACAAGCTAAAACTAAACATTGCATTACGACGTTTCGTTTGACCGGGTTGCCAATTTTGTTGTTGCGTGTAGATCAAAGTAAATAGATCGGCGGTGCAATATTCCTTTTTCTGATCTAAAATGAGATGATCCAAATATTTGAAACGGACCAATTTTAGATAAGAATGTCCATCAGGATTGGAGGTGCCCTAAGGGCACCTCCAATCCTGATGGGAAACTGGTATAGATCTTAAAATTTAGATCTGAAGGGATCTAATATCTTGCACCGCGGAGTTCTATGTATCGTTTTATACCACAATCTGATTTAAATTTTTGCGTCTTCCAAGAAAACTGATCCAAATGATGCATGTTTTAGATCACTTTTTTTGGCTTGATCTATTTGCTGTATAAGTGCTGGCAACATTATTATAGGAAAAAAAAGAATCGGGCTGTCAAGTCAAGGATCGGTCTGTCAAGTTGTCTGTTCGGGAAAACATTAAAGCTGCTCACGGATATTTTTCTGTTTTACTGAGAATAAGTTTATTTTCTCATTAATTTATTGGAGGTTCATTAAAAATTCATTGGAGCTCTAATAATTTGAGGAAAAGTATGTCAAAATAGGAGGACATCGGTCGAATGCTAGTGAATGTAAGGCTTTGTGCACAAATTACGTAACGCAAACCGGTTTTCGGACCCCTTACCTCCCCTATGTATCAATAAGTAACGCGTGACCAAACTCCCCCCCTTTAATTACGTAACGCTCACGGACCCCCTTCCCCCCCATTTCTCAATTGTGATAAAATCATCACAAAAACTGTTATTGTTGTTGTTTTTATGTATAATTCTAATATACTTGAAATTAGTAAAGATTGCAAACATCATTCAATTAATTTCATTTAAGTATCTTATAGCTAATATAAAGATTAGAAAAAACATTGCACTCATTGCACTGCATTTGTTCAGGTTAATGAATGTTCTGAAAACTGTTACAAATATTAGTTCAACAAGTTTATTCAAATGTTCTAAGTTCTAACAGAAAATCATTATTGATTCAACAAAATAATTTGGTGAAATCAACAATCAGGAAAAATTTCAACAAAATTTCTAATTATTTCAATGGTTCTAATATAAAAAAAACAACCGGTTTGGTCGAATCAATGCAAAGGTGCATTGTTTCCAAAAAGCTTATTTTTTTATTCAACAATAAATGCTTTTTGTTTTCAATAGAAACGTCCTTTGCACGCTTTTAGAAACAAAACAAAATTGTTGTTGGTTCAAAAATAAATAAATATTATGGGTAAGCCGTGAGTCAACAATAAGATTTGTTAAATCTATACAGAACAAAATATTTCGCAGCGTGTAGATGTGCGATTTATTGAAAATTGCGCCAATTTGTGATGCAAATCGTCATAAGATACCTTTCGTTTAGTAGATCACATTTAAATAGTACACTGAAAATTAATTTTCGTTTATATTACGATCGAAAGAAGGACTAAAAAATCTATTCGTTGGTTTGTGCAACGAAACTGATTTGTACTTTCTACGAAGCTGCCTTCGTATCAAAAGCCACACGCGCAACTGTCAAAAGCACAAAGCATTTGTTGACACAAAAAGAACATTCGTTCACTCTAAGTTCTTACTAAAACAATACAAATAGCTACGGGTAATTTGTTACCAATAAAAAATAAACGGCTCCTGTGTGGTTGCATGAATGACTGACAGTTCTACTTCATCGGCTCAAAATATATTTGAAAAAAAAGGCAACCACGAGGTGTTATTCTGCTCTTCACGAAATTAATTTTGTGCATTGTACAAAAAAGGTGTAATGATAGCGTTTTGTTAGAAGACAAGCAATATTAATGTTTCATAGAATTTACGAGACATTTGTTCTATGTGCCTAATCCATGTTAACGAAACGAGTGAAAGCTAATTTAGGAAAATTAATTTTCAGTGTGTGTCTCCATTTATCGAAGCTTTAGAATCTAGTCAGAAATCAAAAGATAGACTTTATCCATTTTCCTTAAAATTTTAGATGCACCACTTGGCCATAAATGTGTTTCTATTATGGCCACTCCCATAAGAAACACATGCAATTGGCCATGAAAGGAACCAAAATTTAAAACTATGGCGATAATTGGTGCATTGTACCAGTTATGGCAAACGTCATTAATAATACAAAAGTAAAGTTTTGGCTCAGTTTAGAAACTTTTCTTCAAAATATATTGATACCTTTCATTTGACGTATTTTTCAGAATTTTTAAACGTTCTCAACTAGTATAAATTAACCCTTTTCTACTTGATGTAGAAGGAGGTGTTTGCTCATCACCATGAGGCACCAAGTGTGGATAGTAATGTTTGATAGAATGGAACATATGAAGAGAAAGTGTTGAAAGTCCCGTAAGTGTACGGTAGGTTGGAAATAGAATAAAAGTATTGAAAATTGAGCGAAAGGGCATCCCTAGTAGCACACTTGTTGCCATTCAGTTGAGATAATATAAATATGACTTGCTAAGTTATAATCAAGTTGCTACAACTAATTATGACCGTAGTGTGTTACTTGGGATGGGTAAAGTAGTGCTCGAACCAAGGACGTTACTATTGCCTAACATCCCACTGGGGGGTAGATCAAAGCACGGACGAATCCGCCACCTCAACAGTCTCTTCTGCTTGCTTCTTGTTACTTTGCTAGGCACACAGGAAATTTAATTGATGTAAATTGGTATTCACTTTTAATTTTTTTTAAATTTGTCATTTTGTTACGTAACGATTTTAAAACCCCCCTCCCCATATGTCACAATAAGTAACGGTTGCTCAACCCCCCCCTTTCATACGTTACGTAATTTGTGCACAAAGCCTAAGTGTAGAAGCAGTTTTATTAAGTGAGCGGAGAAAATTGATTAAACTATTATCTCTTGATTGCTATCTTCTCCCTACAGTACATAGATCCAACTGCCACCAAGAAGGACGTCGTTGATTGCCTGAAACAATACAAAGCACTGGCCTGTCGGTACGAGGAATATGGTGAGTCAGATTTATTTATTGCTTTAAGTTTCTTATCATTAATGCCAGCGTTGTAGTTGACGGAACTGTGAAGCAGTTGCTGAATCTGCAGGGAACGATCCCGGTGCAATCACATTCCCATATGCATCTGGCTGTTGGATACCCATCCACGGTATGCTCCAATTATCCGATATGCACATCAAAGTGTCGATGTACGTGGGCCATAATGGCAAAATATATTTACCCTACCTGCACGACTGGGCGCCAATGCAATCGGATTTGCTTGGATTGATTCAGGTCATGATCGTTACGTTTGGAGAATTTCCTCCGGTGTATTCGAAACCGAAACAAGTGAAGGAGCAAACAACACCCTATCCGACACGTAAGATCTAGTTGCGAAGCATTTGAACGAAGAAGGTAATTTCTGATCTTTTGATTGTAGAATCATTTATGCCGCAGCCACCGAAAACAAGCACACAGAGTCCTTTTTGTCTATACCCGGGGCAGCAATTTCCACCATATCCACCGGCAGCTGGAGGCTATGGTGGTTATGGTCAGCCGGGTGCCGGTAGCAGTTATCCCCCGTACATGTTGCCGAGCATGCCCACGCCTACAGGGTACAATGCAGGCTATGTAGGATCTCTTTTTTTTCTTGATTTATAAACAGCTGCTAACATATAACATTGCAGAATCCTTCGGCTCAGGGCACGGGAACCATCACCGAAGAACACATCAAAGCTTCTCTGGCCAGTGCAGTGGAAGATAAGCTAAAGCGGCGTATTCAGGAGAAGGTGAATCAATGCCAGGCGGAGATTCAAACGCTCAAGCGCACCCAACAGGAACTAAACGAAGGCCAATCGAAGATCAACGACATTATCGGTCGATTGGAGAGAGACGAACAGGAACTTACGAAAAGCATCGCCGTGCTCAAGGATAAGGATCAGGACAATGAATTTCTCTGTCATGTTTGCACACTTCTAGTTATAAATTTAGCAATTGCAAGGAAAAAACAGAACGGTTTGCCGAACCATCGAGGTGTATACTAAAGCATACCTAAAGGCTTCATTTTTTCAGCAAAATTATTTTGTTTAATTAATTAATTTGCAACGCCTTGAGACCGCGTATAAAATAAACACAGAAACATAACAAGCTGGCGTATGATCGGATCGAGTTGCCCTGGTTGCCATCTACATTTCTTTGAATACATCTTTACGATTTTAGCTACTAATAGCATGCTAACAAACACTATGTACACTATGTAGAAAACGGATTACTCTGCAAAGAATTGATCACGTGCGGCTGGAACCATGACTTTCGCCAGCGAAGGACTCTCAATGATCATCGACAAAATGGGCGTGATGACTTGAGCAGGCGCAGCAGGTACTGATGTGTCTTGTGTTCATCAATAGTCGGATGTTATGATAGCATGTTACTGGAGGAATAGCTGTAGATGCTTCCGGTACCTCTGCTGGTGCTACTTCTGCACTGACTCATATTGCTTGAGCTTCCGGAGTTATTGGAACATCCGAACGTCGTCTTCTTGCAAGAATCAGATCCACTGCTATTTAGAGATGAGTTGAGAAATTTTGCTGCTGTAGTTAACATTACTAGGCAGCTGATAAAATTGGTCGCTCTGACAGGTTTTGATGTCGATTTGGGTAGAAATTTCCGTCTTGGAAACGTACGGTGTCTTTTATTGTAAAAAAAAACTTCGAATAACTTCAATTAAAAACTTAATTATTCAATTATTAAACAAAATTTGCTTTGTGTACAGGTAAGAAGCAAAACATGACAAGCTAAAACTACTTTCCCTGATGGGAAACTGGTATAGATCTAAAAATTTAGATCTGAAGGGATCTAATATCTTGCACCGCGGAGTTCTATGTATCGTTTTATACCACAATCTGATTTAAATTTTTGCGTCTTCCAAGAAAACTGATCCAAATGATGCATGTTTTAGATCACTTTTTTTTGGCTTGATCTATTTGCTGTATAAGTGCTGGCAACATTATTATAGGAAAAAAAAGAATCGGGCTGTCAAGTCAAGGATCGGTCTGTCAAGTTGTCTGTTCGGGAAAACATTAAAGCTGCTCACGGATATTTTTCTGTTTTACTGAGAATAAGTTTATTTTTTCATTAATTTATTGGAGGTTCATTAAAAATTAATTGGACCTCTAATAATTTGAGGAAAAGTATGTCAAAAATGGAGGACATCGGTCGAATGCTAGTGAATGTAAGGCTTTGTGCACAAATTACGTAACGCAAAAAACCGGGTTTTCGGACCCCTTACCTCCCCTATGTATCAATAAGTAACGCGTGACCAAACTCCCCCCCTTTAATTACGTAACGCTCACGGACCTCCTTCCCCCCCATTTCTCAATTGTGATAAAATCATCACAAAAACTGTTATTGTTGTTGTTTTTATGTATAATTCTAATATACTTGAAATTAGTAAAGATTGCAAACATCATTCAATTAATTTCATTTAAGTATCTTATAGCTAATATAAAGATTAGAAAAAACATTGCACTCATTGTACTGCATTTGTTCAGGTTAATGAATGTTCTGAAAACTGTTACAAATATTAGTTCAACAAGATTATTCAAATGTTCTAAGTTCTAACAGAAAATCATTATTGATTCAACAAAATAATTTGGTGAAATCAACAATCAGGAAAAATTTCAACAAAATTTCTAATTATTTCAATGGTTCTAATATAAAAAAAACAACCGGTTTGGTCGAATCAATTCAAAGGTGCATTGTTTCCAAAAAGCTTATTTTTTTATTCAACAATAAATGCTTTTTGTTTTCAATAGAAACGTCCTTTGCACGCTTTTAGAAACAAAACAAAATTGTTGTTGGTTCAAAAATAAATAAATATTATGGGTAAGCCGTGAGTCAACAATAAGATTTGTTAAATCTATACAGAACAAAATATTTCGTAGCGTGTAGATGTGCGATTTATTGAAAATTGCGCCAATTTGTGATGCAAATCGTCATAAGATACCTTTCGTTTAGTAGATCACATTTAAATAGTACATTGAAAATTAATTTTCGTTTATATTACGATCGAAAGAAGGACTAAAAAATCTATTCGTTGGTTTGTGCAACGAAACTGATTTGTACTTTCTACGAAGCTGCCTTCGTATCAAAAGCCACACGCGCAACTGTCAAAAGCACAAAGCATTTGTTGACACAAAAAGAACATTCGTTCACTCTAAGTTCTTACTAAAACAATACAAATAGCTACGGGTAATTTGTTACCAATAAAAAATAAACGGCTCCTGTGTGGTTGCATGAATGACTGACAGTTCTACTTCATCGGCTCAAAATATATTTGAAAAAAAAGGCAACCACGAGGTGTTATTCTGCTCTTCACGAAATTAATTTTGTGCATTGTACAAAAAAGGTGTAATGATAGCGTTTTGTTAGAAGACAAGCAATATTAATGTTTCATAGAATTTACGAGACATTTGTTCTATGTGCCTAATCTATGTTAACGAAACGAGTGAAAGCTAATTTAGGAAAATTAATTTTCAGTGTGTGTCTCCATTTATCGAAGCTTTAGAATCTAGTCAGAAATCAAAAGATAGACTTTATCCATTTTCCTTAAAATTTTAGATGCACCACTTGGCCATAAATGTAGTTTCTATTATGGCCACTCCCATAAGAAACACATGCAATTGGCCATGAAAGGAACCAAAATTTAAAACTATGGCGATAATTGGTGCATTGTACCAGTTATGGCAAACGTCATTAATAATACAAAAGTAAAGTTTTGGCTCAGTTTAGAAACTTTTCTTCAAAATATATTGATACCTTTCATTTGACGT
This sequence comes from Aedes japonicus, assembly GCA_034211315.2. Lineage (NCBI taxonomy): Eukaryota > Metazoa > Arthropoda > Insecta > Diptera > Culicidae > Aedes > Aedes japonicus. Next base: position 27,967 of record JASCZW010007399.1, read on the forward strand.
ATTTTTCAGAATTTTTAAACGTTCTCAACTAGTATAAATTAACCCTTTTCTACTTGATGTAGAAGGAGGTGTTTGCTCATCACCATGAGGCACCAAGTGTGGATAGTAATGTTTGATAGAATGGAACATATGAAGAGAAAGTGTTGAAAGTCCCGTAAGTGTACGGTAGGTTGGAAATAGAATAAAAGTATTGAAAATTGAGCGAAAGGGCATCCCTAGTAGCACACTTGTTGCCATTCAGTTGAGATAATATAAATATGACTTGCTAAGTTATAATCAAGTTGTTACAACTAATTATGACCGTAGTGTGTTACTTGGGATGGGTAAAGTAGTGCTCGAACCAAGGACGTTACTATTGCCTAACATCCCACTGGGGGGTAGATCAAAGCACGGACGAATCCGCCACCTCAACAGTCTCTTCTGCTTGCTTCTTGTTACTTTGCTAGGCACACAGGAAATTTAATTGATGTAAATTGGTATTCACTTTTAATTTTTTTTAAAATTTGTCATTTTGTTACGTAACGATTTTAAAACCCCCCCTCCCCCATATGTCACAATAAGTAACGGTTGCTCAACCCCCCCCCCCTTTCATACGTTACGTAATTTGTGCACAAAGCCTAAGTGTAGAAGCAGTTTTATTAAGTGAGCGGAGAAAATTGATTAAACTATTATCTCTTGATTGCTATCTTCTCCCCTACAGTACATAGATCCAACTGCCACCAAGAAGGACGTCGTTGATTGCCTGAAACAATACAAAGCACTGGCCTGTCGGTACGAGGAATATGGTGAGTCAGATTTATTTATTGCTTTAAGTTTCTTATCATTAATGCCAGCGTTGTAGTTGACGGAACTGTGAAGCAGTTGCTGAATCTGCAGGGAACGATCCCGGTGCAATCACATTCCCATATGCATCTGGCTGTTGGATACCCATCCACGGTATGCTCCAATTATCCGATATGCACATCAAAGTGTCGATGTACGTGGGCCATAATGGCAAAATATATTTACCCTACCTGCACGACTGGGCGCCAATGCAATCGGATTTGCTTGGATTGATTCAGGTCATGATCGTTACGTTTGGAGAATTTCCTCCGGTGTATTCGAAACCGAAACAAGTGAAGGAGCAAACAACACCCTATCCGACACGTAAGATCTAGTTGCGAAGCATTTGAACGAAGAAGGTAATTTCTGATCTTTTGATTGTAGAATCATTTATGCCGCAGCCACCGAAAACAAGCACACAGAGTCCTTTTGTCTATACCCGGGGCAGCAATTTCCACCATATCCACCGGCAGCTGGAGGCTATGGTGGTTACGGTCAGCCGGGTGCCGGTAGCAGTTATCCCCCGTACATGTTGCCGAGCATGCCCACGCCTACAGGGTACAATGCAGGCTATGTAGGATCTCTTTTTTTTCTTGATTTCTAAACAGCTGCTAACATATAACATTGCAGAATCCTTCGGCTCAGGGCACGGGAACCATCACCGAAGAACACATCAAAGCTTCTCTGGCCAGTGCAGTGGAAGATAAGCTAAAGCGGCGTATTCAGGAGAAGGTGAATCAATGCCAGGCGGAGATTCAAACGCTCAAGCGCACCCAACAGGAACTAAACGAAGGCCAATCGAAGATCAACGACATTATCGGTCGATTGGAGAGAGACGAACAGGAACTTACGAAAAGCATCGCCGTGCTTAAGGATAAGGATCAGGACAATGAATTTCTCTGTCATGTTTGCACACTTCTAGTTATTAATTTAGCAATTGCAAGGAAAAAACAGAACGGTTTGCCGAACCATCGAGGTGTATACTAAAGCATACCTAAAGGCTTCATTTTTTCAGCAAAATTATTTTGTTTAATTAATTAATTTGCAACGCCTTGAGACCGCGTATAAAATAAACACAGAAACATAACAAGCTGGCGTATGATCGGATCGAGTTGCCCTGGTTGCCATCTACATTTCTTTGAATACATCTTTACGATTTAAGCTACTAATAGCATGCTAACAAACACTATGTACACTATGTAGAAAACGGATTACTCTGCAAAGAATTGATCACGTGCGGCTGGAACCATGACTTTCGCCAGCGAAGGACTCTCAATGATCATCGACAAAATGGGCGTGATGACTTGAGCAGGCGCAGCAGGTACTGATGTGTCTTGTGTTCATCAATAGTCGGATGTTATGATAGCATGTTACTGGAGGAATAGCTGTAGATGCTTCCGGTACCTCTGCTGGTGCTACTTCTGCACTGACTCATATTGCTTGAGCTTCCGGAGTTATTGGAACATCCGAACGTCGTCTTCTTGCAAGAATCAGATCCACTGCTATTTAGAGATGAGTTGAGAAATTTTGCTGCTGTAGTTAACATTACTAGGCAGCTGATAAAATTGGTCGCTCTGACAGGTTTTGATGTCGATTTGGGTAGAAATTTCCGTCTTGGAAACGTACGGTGTCTTTTATTGTAAAAAAAAACTTCGAATAACTTCAATTAAAAACTTAATTATTCAATTATTAAACAAAATTTGCTTTTTGTACAGGTAAGAAGCAAAACATGACAAGCTAAAACTACTTTCCCTGATGGGAAACTGGTATAGATCTAAAAATTTAGATCTGAAGGGATCTAATATCTTGCACCGCGGAGTTCTATGTATCGTTTTATACCACAATCTGATTTAAATTTTTGCGTCTTCCAAGAAAACTGATCCAAATGATGCATGTTTTAGATCACTTTTTTTTGGCTTGATCTATTTGCTGTATAAGTGCTGGCAACATTATTATAGGAAAAAAAAGAATCGGGCTGTCAAGTCAAGGATCGGTCTGTCAAGTTGTCTGTTCGGGAAAACATTAAAGCTGCTCACGGATATTTTTCTGTTTTACTGAGAATAAGTTTATTTTCTCATTAATTTATTGGAGGTTCATTAAAAATTAATTGGACCTCTAATAATTTGAGGAAAAGTATGTCAAAAATGGAGGACATCGGTCGAATGCTAGTGAATGTAAGGCTTTGTGCACAAATTACGTAACGCAAAAAACCGGGTTTTCGGACCCCTTACCTCCCCTATGTATCAATAAGTAACGCGTGACCAAACTCCCCCCCTTTAATTACGTAACGCTCACGGACCTCCTTCCCCCCCATTTCTCAATTGTGATAAAATCATCACAAAAACTGTTATTGTTGTTGTTTTTATGTATAATTCTAATATACTTGAAATTAGTAAAGATTGCAAACATCATTCAATTACAGGGGGTAAGTCACTCGACCACCTTGTGCTACCACCCTTAAAAACACAATCCACCACACTTCAAACACACTCGCCACCACATGAAAGATTAATTCATATCTGGCACCACTTACACGAATCGATTGTTTGTTTTTGTTTCCCTCTCGCTTACACAAATGTTATTCAGACGATGCATATGTGAGCATGTATTAAACGTCTAAACCGTGCATGGTTGCCAATAAGCATAAATTTTCGATTGTAGTTTGTAAAAACACAAAAACACCTTCTGCCACCTCAGAAACACATTCGTACACGATCAACACAAACACAACGTGGCAGAGTTACTCACCCCCTGTTCAATTAATTTCATTTAAGTATCTTATAGCTAATATAAAGATTAGAAAAAAACATTGCACTCATTGTACTGCATTTGTTCAGGTTAATGAATGTTCTGAAAACTGTTACAAATATTAGTTCAACAAGTTTATTCAAATGTTCTAAGTTCTAACAGAAAATCATTATTGATTCAACAAAATAATTTGGTGAAATCAACAATCAGGAAAAATTTCAACAAAATTTCTAATTATTTCAATGGTTCTAATATAAAAAAAACAACCGGTTTGGTCGAATCAATGCAAAGGTGCATTGTTTCCAAAAAGTTAATTTTTTTATTCAACAATAAATGCTTTTTGTTTTCAATAGAAACGTCCTTTGCACGCTTTTAGAAACAAAACAAAATTGTTGTTGGTTCAAAAATAAATAAATATTATGGGTAAGCCGTGAGTCAACAATAAGATTTGTTAAATCAATACAGAACAAAATATTTCGTAGCGTGTAGATGTGCGATTTATTGAAAATTGCGCCAATTTGTGATGCAAATCGTCATAAGATACCTTTCGTTTAGTAGATCACATTTAAATAGTACACTGAAAATTAATTTTCGTTTATATTACGATCGAAAGAAGGACTAAAAAATCTATTCGTTGGTTTGTGCAACGAAACTGATTTGTACTTTCTACGAAGCTGCCTTCGTATCAAAAGCCACACGCGCAACTGTCAAAAGCACAAAGCATTTGTTGACACAAAAAGAACATTCGTTCACTCTAAGTTCTTACTAAAACAATACAAATAGCTACGGGTAATTTGTTACCAATAAAAAATAAACGGCTCTTGTGTGGTTGCATGAATGACTGACAGTTCTACTTCATCGGCTCAAAATATATTTGAAAAAAAAGGCAACCACGAGGTGTTATTCTGCTCTTCACGAAATTAATTTTGTGCATTGTACAAAAAAGGTGTAATGATAGCGTTTTGTTAGAAGACAAGCAATATTAATGTTTCATAGAATTTACGAGACATTTGTTCTATGTGCCTAATCCATGTTAACGAAACGAGTGAAAGCTAATTTAGGAAAATTAATTTTCAGTGTGTGTCTCCATTTATCGAAGCTTTAGAATCTAGTCAGAAATCAAAAGATAGACTTTATCCATTTTCCTTAAAATTTTAGATGCACCACTTGGCCATAAATGTGTTTCTATTATGGCCACTCCCATAAGAAACACATGCAATTGGCCATGAAAGGAACCAAAATTTAAAACTATGGCGATAATTGGTGCATTGTACCAGTTATGGCAAACGTCATTAATAATACAAAAGTAAAGTTTTGGCTCAGTTTAGAAACTTTTCTTCAAAATATATTGATACCTTTCATTTGACGTATTTTTCAGAATTTTTAAACGTTCTCAACTAGTATAAATTAACCCTTTTCTACTTGATGTAGAAGGAGGTGTTTGCTCATCACCATGAGGCACCAAGTGTGGATAGTAATGTTTGATAGAATGGAACATATGAAGAGAAAGTGTTGAAAGTCCCGTAAGTGTACGGTAGGTTGGAAATAGAATAAAAGTATTGAAAATTGAGCGAAAGGGCATCCCTAGTAGCACACTTGTTGCCATTCAGTTGAGATAATATAAATATGACTTGCTAAGTTATAATCAAGTTGCTACAACTAATTATGACCGTAGTGTGTTACTTGGGATGGGTAAAGTAGTGCTCGAACCAAGGACGTTACTATTGCCTAATATCCCACTGGGGGGTAGATCAAAGCACGGACGAATCCGCCACCTCAACAGTCTCTTCTGCTTGCTTCTTGTTACTTTGCTAGGCACACAGGAAATTTAATTGATGTAAATTGGTATTCACTTTTAATTTTTTTTTTAAATTTGTCATTTTGTTACGTAACGATTTTAAAACCCCCCCTCCCCCATATGTCACAATAAGTAACGGTTGCTCAACCCCCCCCCCCCTTTCATACGTAACGTAATTTGTGCACAAAGCCTAAGTGTAGAAGCAGTTTTATTAAGTGAGCGGAGAAAATTGATTAAACTATTATCTCTTGATTGCTATCTTCTCCCCTACAGTACATAGATCCAACTGCCACCAAGAAGGACGTCGTTGATTGCCTGAAACAATACAAAGCACTGGCCTGTCGGTACGAGGAATATGGTGAGTCAGATTTATTTATTGCTTTAAGTTTCTTATCATTAATGCCAGCGTTGTAGTTGACGGAACTGTGAAGCAGTTGCTGAATCTGCAGGGAACGATCCCGGTGCAATCACATTCCCATATGCATCTGGCTGTTGGATACCCATCCACGGTATGCTCCAATTATCCGATATGCACATCAAAGTGTCGATGTACGTGGGCCATAATGGCAAAATATATTTACCCTACCTGCACGACTGGGCGCCAATGCAATCGGATTTGCTTGGATTGATTCAGGTCATGATCGTTACGTTTGGAGAATTTCCTCCGGTGTATTCGAAACCGAAACAAGCGAAGGAGCAAACAACACCCTATCCGACACGTAAGATCTAGTTGCGAAGCATTTGAACGAAGAAGGTAATTTCTGATCTTTTGATTGTAGAATCATTTATGCCGCAGCCACCGAAAACAAGCACACAGAGTCCTTTTTGTCCATACCCGGGGCAGCAATTTCCACCATATCCACCGGCAGCTGGAGGCTATGGTGGTTACGGTCAGCCGGGTGCCGGTAGCAGTTATCCCCCGTACATGTTGCCGAGCATGCCCACGCCTACAGGGTACAATGCAGGCTATGTAGGATCTCTTTTTTTTTCTTGATTTATAAACAGCTGCTAACATATAACATTGCAGAATCCTTCGGCTCAGGGCACGGGAACCATCACCGAGGAACACATCAAAGCTTCTCTGGCCAGTGCAGTGGAAGATAAGCTAAAGCGGCGTATTCAGGAGAAGGTGAATCAATGCCAGGCGGAGATTCAAACGCTCAAGCGCACCCAACAGGAACTAAACGAAGGCCAATCGACGATCAACGACATTATCGGTCGATTGGAGAGAGACGAACAAGAACTTACGAAAAGCATCGCCGTGCTCAAGGATAAGGATCAGGACAATGAATTTCTCTGTCATGTTTGCACACTTCTAGTTATAAATTTAGCAATTGCAAGGAAAAAAAAGAACGGTTTGCATAGTAAAACAAAGCTCAAATAAGGTATACCTGTACCATCGAGGTGTATACTAAAGCATACCTAAAGGCTTCATTTTTTCAGCAAAATTATTTTGTTTAATTAATTAATTTGCAACGCCTTGAGACCGCGTATAAAATAAACACAGAAACATAACAAGATGGCGTATGATCGGATCGAGTTGCCCTGGTTGCCATCTACATTTCTTTGAATACATCTTTACGATTTAGATCAGCGGTGGGAAACTCTCTTTTTTGATCTAAAATCTAGTGATCTAAATTGTTGAATCCAATTTATTTCACCGAAAAATAGATCAGAATATCCATCAGGATTAGAGGTGCCCTTAAGGGATCTAAATATTTAGATCTGAAGTGATCTGAATTCTTGCATTGGCATTCTATATTGGCTTTTATACCACAATCTGATTTATATTTTTGCATCTCCCAAGAAAACTGATCCAAATGATGCATGTTTTGGATCACTTTTTTTACCTTGATCTATTTTCTGTAGTAGTGCTGGCAACAATGTTATAGAAAATAAAAAGAATCGTGTTGATGTATCAAAGTCGTCAGTAAATAAAATAAGCAAAATTAAATCGACGGGTAGCAAGAAAAAAGCGGATGTGCAAAATATATCTTTGGATAATTTTCTGAATAACTAAGATGCGGACCTCGGAGATGATGAGAAAAAGAATCAGGTTCAAACTGCAGTTGCCGAGGAAGGTGCTGCTCAGAATGACGTCGCCAAGGAACACCAGTAACCGTTAGATAAACTGAAGGAAACTCACCCGGAGTTGACGATTGGTAATTTTATTCTGTACGATAATCCTGTTAGTTTGTATCAGGGCAAGGAAACGATAAGAAACTTCTCAAGGTGCACGGGGAGATAATGAGGAAGATTATAATAATTTACCGGACGACGATGAAGATGCGAAAGCGAAATCCATTAATTGCCGATAAACTGGAAGTTTCAAGTAGTGCTTTGGACGAGGAAGCAGAAGAAACTTCAACCTCTGGAATATAGAAAAAAAAACTTTGGAACTACTATAAAGGTTCAGCCATATTCAACGGAATTGTTTTACTTTGTATACTTCATTTGGGGAATGTTATCATAAGTTATATTGGGTGGCATCGAATCCTTTAATAAAAATAGGAAGTCCGCAAAGCAACAAGTCATGCTTGTGGATGCATACTGTGTATTTGACTAAAATTCTAAAAAATGTCTCGCCTAATCCTGTTCTGAACGTGTTGAAGCATTTGCATCAATTCTGTTCGTTTTAGATATGCTACTCTTCAATTATGAAACCGATCCTTGGGCGGCTAATCTCCATTTAGGGTTCTTCAGCAGTGAGGGACTTCTTGCGATCCGTATCGTCTCGTAGGACCAGATCGGATTATTCCAATATAAGTTATTCGTCGATGGTGGCGTTGCTTTGGGAAACTCCGACAACAGTCCATATCCAAAAATATTAAAATTGAGATATTGTAACCCCACTGAAAGCTGCTATTGTCTACGTTCGTAAAGTTTGGTTGTGTAGATTTTTAAGGCACCGGTATCTGTTTCCACTACTTTTGTTGCATCTCTACGGGACGACATAGAATTGACAATAATTGAAAAGATACAAACTTCAATTATTGATGTTTGTGTCTTTTCAGCTGCAAGATTTGCGGATATAGTTGAATCATTTGGGCACAACCACTGATGTTGTCACTCGCGCTCGTAAATTGAAATCTGCTGCTTTTGATGTTGCAACAGTCGAGCGCTATGTCACCTTAACAGCGATAAAAGTTTAGCTTGTTTTGCTTTTTAATAATCATAGCCTTATTATTAGTGCCCATCTTATGCTTCTTGCCGACTATAGAACACATTTCTAGACATCGAAACGTTAGCAACCGAAACGCATTCTTGGAATGCTTATTTTCCGCAAGTGTGGAATTTTCTACGATACCGAAGCAGTCCTCACCCAAAATGTAGTCAGGGTTATGCTCAAGATTTGCTCGCTCATGGAAATAGCTGTTTATGGTGAAAATATTCGGAAACCAGGAATTTAGCGAGGAAATATTAGGATATATAAACTAAAAACAGGATGAAGCCAAAAATTTAGGAATCTAAGAGACGAACCAGCCACCGGCTGAAAATCGCTTTAATAAAGAAATCTAAATCTAAATCTAGGAAACTGCTCCAGATCAAACTGATTGATCGGGCTCTTCTGTTTGAAAAATTGTATGATTTGAAAGATATAGATAGATAGATTTCATCAAAGGTGTCATCGTGAGTTTGGTTTTCCTTATTTAGCTCAATTCTTTTAGCATGTTGCATGTTGAACATTTGCTTTTCATTCAAATTCTCTTTAACTGTAGCTCCTCAGAAAATCACTGACTGTCATACGTTCTTTATTCGAGTCCATTAGGTAGAGACAAACATCATACGACCGAAGCCGAAAAGGAGGATCTTCAAACCGTGAAACGATCAGGCAATGAAATGAAAGAGATACGGGAGAGCTTTGATAGAGCCGAACATATTATTATACACAAGGTTGAATTTGATATTCGTGCCTGTCTTATTTTTTGGAAATATTGTATTTCACTCATGAAAATCCCCTACACACTGTTGTCAGTAAAATGCTTAAATATACCTGTTCTTGTTTTGCGAAAATGTGATAGATCATATTTTTCTGTATTAATCGTTGCATTGGTTCATTTCTACTCTTCCAGAAATGGCTTCCAACCAATCAGCCAACTTTACCAGGCTATAATCACACAAACGGCAGTGATATCCAAAGTAAAAGTTATCGAACAAACTTCTTGAATAGTACAAAGTACTGCAGTGCATCCTTGAGCAACTCAACTACTTCCCATGCACAGATGGTCGTTTTCGCCAGTTAAGATTGCTTCCGTTTCATCATCGAAATCAAAACATCCGTCTCATTGAATACATTCTTGATGAACGAAGATATCGCATACGCCCTAGTTTGTTAATAAACGAGAATCATTCGACAACTCAGAAAAACAGACGTATCTAATTTAGTAAACAAATAGTGGAAGATATTTTAAAACGTTAATTACTACAGCATACTTTTTAATTAAGCACCATCTAACTCGCATTCCATGGTTAAGCTACTAATAGCATGCTAACAAACACTATGTACACTATGTAGAAAACGGATTACTCTGCAAAGAATTGATCACGTGCGGCTGGAACCATGACTTTCGCCAGCGAAGGACTCTCAATGATCATCGACAAAATGGGCGTGATTACTTGAGCAGGCGCAGCAGGTACTGATGTGTCTTGTGTTCATCAATAGTCGGATGTTATGATAGCATGTTACTGGAGGAATAGCTGTAGATGCTTCCGGTACCTCTGCTGGTGCTACTTCTGCACTGACTCATATTGCTTGAGCTTCCGGAGTTATTGGAACATCCGAACGTCGTCTTCTTGCAAGAATCAGATCCACTGCTATTTAGAGATGAGTTGAGAAATTTTGCTGCTGTAGTTAACATTACTAGGCAGCTGATAAAATTGGTCGCTCTGACAGGTTTTGATGTCGATTTGGGTAGAAATTTCCGTCTTGGAAACGTACGGTGTCTTTTATTGTAAAAAAAACTTCGAATAACTTCAATTAAAAACTTAATTATTCATTTATTAAACAAAATTTGCTTTTTGTACAGGTAAGAAGCAAAACATGACAAGCTAAAACTAAACATTGCATTACGACGTTTCGTTTGACCGGGTTGCCAATTTTGTTGTTGCGTGTAGATCAAAGTAAATAGATCGGCGGTGCAATATTCCTTTTTCTGATCTAAAATGAGATGATCCAAATTTTTGAAACGGACCAATTTTAGATAAGAATATCCATCAGGAACTGGTATAGATCTAAAAATTTAGATCTGAAGGGATCTAAATTCTTGCACCGCGGAGTTCTATATATCGTTTTATACCACAATCTGATTTAAATTTTTGCATCTTCCAAGAAAACTGATCGAAATGATGCGTGTTTTAGATCACTTTTTTTGGCTTGATCTATTTTCTGTATAAGTGCTGGCAACATTATTATAGGAAAAAAAAGAATCGGGCTGTCAAGTCAAGGATCGGTCTGTCAAGTTGTCTGTTCGGGAAAACATTAAAGCTGCTCACGGATATTTTTCTGTTTTACTGAGAATAAGTTTATTTTCTCATTAATTTATTGGAGGTTCATTAAAAATTAATTGGAGCTCTAATAATTTGAGAAAAAGTATGTCAAAAATGGAGGACATCGGTCGAATGCTAGTGAATGTAAGGCTTTGTGCACAAATTACGTAACGCAAACCGGTTTTCGGACCCCTTACCTCCCCTATGTATCAATAAGTAACGCGTGACCAAACTCCCCCCCTTTAATTACGTAACGCTCACGGACCTCCTTCCCCCCCATTTCTCAATTGTGATAAAATCATCACAAAAACTGTTATTGTTGTTGTTTTTATGTATAATTCTAATATACTTGAAATTAGTAAAGATTGCAAACATCATTCAATTAATTTCATTTAAGGATCTTATAGCTAATATAAAGATTAGAAAAAACATTGCACTCATTGTACTGCATTTGTTCAGGTTAATGAATGTTCTGAAAACTGTTACAAATATTAGTTCAACAAGTTTATTCAAATGTTCTAAGTTCTAACAGAAAATCATGATTGATTCAACAAAATAATTTGGTGAAATCAACAATCAGGAAAAAAATTCAACAAAATTTCTAATTATTTCAATGGTTCTAATTTGAAAAAACAACCGGTTTGGTCGAATCAATGCAAAGGTGCATTGTTGCCAAAAAGCTTATTTTTTTTATTCAACAATAAATGCTTTTTGTTTTCAATAGAAACGTCCTTTGCACGCTTTTAGAAACAAAACAAAATTGTTGTTGGTTCAAAAATAAATAAATATTATGGGTAAGCCGTGAGTCAACAATAAGATTTGTTAAATCTATACAGAACAAAATATTTCGTAGCGTGTAGATGTGCGATTTATTGAAAATTGCGCCAATTTGTGATGCAAATCGTCATAAGATACCTTTCGTTTAGTAGATCACATTTAAATAGTACACTGAAAATTAATTTTCGTTTATATTACGATCGAAAGAAGGACTAAAAAATCTATTCGTTGGTTTGTGCAACGAAACTGATTTGTACTTTCTACGAAGCTGCCTTCGTATCAAAAGCCACACGCGCAACTGTCAAAAGCACAAAGCATTTGTTGACACAAAAAGAACATTCGTTCACTCTAAGTTCTTACTAAAACAATACAAATAGCTACGGGTAATTTGTTACCAATAAAAAATAAACGGCTCCTGTGTGGTTGCATGAATGACTGACAGTTCTACTTCATCGGCTCAAAATATATTTGAAAAAAAAAGGCAACCACGAGGTGTTATTCTGCTCTTCACGAAATTAATTTTGTGCATTGTACAAAAAAGGTGTAATGATAGCGTTTTGTTAGAAGACAAGCAATATTAATGTTTCATAGAATTTACGAGACATTTGTTCTATGTGCCTAATCCATGTTAACGAAACGAGTGAAAGCTAATTTAGGAAAATTAATTTTCAGTGTGTGTCTCCATTTATCGAAGCTTTAGAATCTAGTCAGAAATCAAAAGATAGACTTCATCCATTTTCCTTAAAATTTTAGATGCACCACTTGGCCATAAATGTGTTTCTATTATGGCCACTCCCATAAGAAACACATGCAATTGGCCATGAAAGGAACCAAAATTTAAAACTATGGCGATAATTGGTGCATTGTACCAGTTATGGCAAACGTCATTAATAATACAAAAGTAAAGTTTTGGCTCAGTTTAGAAACTTTTCTTCAAAATATATTGATACCTTTCATTTGACGTATTTTTCAGAATTTTTAAACGTTCTCAACTAGTATAAATTAACCCTTTTCTACTTGATGTAGAAGGAGGTGTTTGCTCATCACCATGAGGCACCAAGTGTGGATAGTAATGTTTGATAGAATGGAACATATGAAGAGAAAGTGTTGAAAGTCCCGTCAGTGTACGGTAGGTTGGAAATAGAATAAAAGTATTGAAAATTGAGCGAAAGGGCATCCCTAGTAGCACACTTGTTGCCATTCAGTTGAGATAACATAAATATGACTTGCTAAGTTATAATCAAGTTGCTACAACTAATTATGACCGTAGTGTGTTACTTGGGATGGGTAAAGTAGTGCTCGAACCAAGGACGTTACTATTGCCTAACATCCCACTGGGGGGTAGATCAAAGCACGGACGAATCCGCCACCTCAACAGTCTCTTCTGCTTGCTTCTTGTTACTTTGCTAGGCACACAGGAAATTTAATTGATGTAAATTGGTATTCACTTTTAATTTTTTTTTTAAATTTGTCATTTTGTTACGTAACGATTTTAAAACCCCCCCTCCCCCATATGTCACAATAAGTAACGGTTGCTCAACCCCCCCCCCCCCCCTTTCATACGTTACGTAATTTGTGCACAAAGCCTAAGTGTAGAAGCAGTTTTATTAAGTGAGGGGAGAAAATTGATTAAACAATTATCTCTTGATTGCTATCTTCTCCCCTACAGTACATAGATCCAACTGCCACCAAGAAGGACGTCGTTGATTGCCTGAAACAATACAAAGCACTGGCCTGTCGGTACGAGGAATATGGTGAGTCAGATTTATTTATTGCTTTAAATTTCTTATCATTAATGCCAGCGTTGTAGTTGACGGAACTGTGAAGCAGTTGCTGAATCTGCAGGGAACGATCCCGGTGCAATACAAGGGCAATACCTATCACATTCCCATATGCATCTGGCTGTTGGATACCCATCCACGGTATGCTCCAATTATCCGATATGCACATCAAAGTGTCGATGTACGTGGACCATAATGGCAAAATATATTTACCCTACCTGCACGACTGGGCGCCAATGCAATCGGATTTGCTTGGATTGATTCAGGTCATGATCGTTACGTTTGGAGAATTTCCTCCGGTGTATTCGAAACCGAAACAAGCGAAGGAGCAAACAACACCCTATCCGACACGTAAGATCTAGTTGCGAAGCATTTGAACGAAGAAGGTAATTTCTGATCTTTTGATTGTAGAATCATTTATGCCGCAGCCACCGAAAACAAGCACACAGAGTCCTTTTTGTCCATACCCGGGGCAGCAATTTCCACCATATCCACCGGCAGCTGGAGGCTATGGTGGTTACGGTCAGCCGGGTGCCGGTAGCAGTTATCCCCCGTACATGTTGCCGAGCATGCCCACGCCTACAGGGTACAATGCAGGCTATGTAGGATCTCTTTTTTTTTCTTGATTTATAAACAGCTGCTAACATATAACATTGCAGAATCCTTCGGCTCAGGGCACGGGAACCATCACCGAGGAACACATCAAAGCTTCTCTGGTCAGTGCAGTGGAAGATAAGCTAAAGCGGCGTATTCAGGAGAAGGTGAATCAATGCCAGGCGGAGATTCAAACGCTCAAGCGCACCCAACAGGAACTAAACGAAGGCCAATCGAAGATCAACGACATTATCGGTCGATTGGAGAGAGACGAACAGGAACTTACGAAAAGCATCGCCGTGCTCAAGGATAAGGATCAGGAACTGGAACGGGCCCTCGAGAGCCTTCAGAAGGTCGACGGTATCGATGTGGACGAAGCTGTGACAACAACTGCACCGCTGTACAAGCTGTAAGTTTAATACCATTGAAGGTTGGAATGGTACGGGTCGTGTGGTAAAGTATGGTCTCATTTATTTCAGGCTACTAAATGCCTATGCCGAAGAAGCGGCCATCGAGAATGCGGTCTTCTTTAGGGTGAAGCACTCCGCAGCGGAGTGATCGATCTGGAAGTGTTCCTCGAAAACGTCCGACAGCTGTCACGGAAGCAGTTATGCTCCGAGCACTGATGCAAAAGTGCCGACAGAAGGCGGGTTTCAGTGCCTAATGGGCTAATGGGATGGATTAGGTTGTAAATATGCTTTTATTTATTAGCTGGCAGTGTCTTTCGATAGTAAAGGTCAGGTAGGAGGAACAATTATTTAGAAATATTTCATATTCGGCATCAAATGGCAAAAAACCTGTAGAGCCAACTCATCTGATGTGTGTCATTGCATTACTGCATAAGAGAATTATTACTATCATTATTATTATTTTCATTGCTATATTTTATGTTTAATCAACGCAAATGTAATGTGCTTTAAAGTCTTGTTGTAGGATCGACATTATGCAACATAATAAACTGTTCAATAATATATGATTCGTTCTATAAAGAACAACGAGAAAAAATTACTTGTTTTTGTTGACCCTTTGTAGATGTGGTAAATTTTCTCTCAATGGTGTTGTTTATTTACATCGGCAGGCTAAAGTAAATGAGTAAATCTAATTATTTTCCTTCCTTTCTTAGCGTTTTTAAGCTTATTGCTTTCGCAATTAGCTTAGCGCTTGCTCTCAACTTAGTGTTCTAAATGAACTTTCAAAGTTATTAATTGAGAGCTTTCGATGCCAAGTACCAGTTTTGGATACGTATGATTGTGTGGCAAGTACAATCATACCCTATGCCCAGGGAGTCGAGAAATTATCCTTAACGAAGAAATCCTAGACCAAACCGAGAATCGAACCCAGCCACCTCTAGCATGGTATTGTATTTGTAGCTGCGCCTTTACCGACCGAGTCAAGAGGACCGGTTATTTTCCGTCAGCCTATTTCCTAAAAACCACCGACACCGGGTAGACGACTCCACCACCTAGACATTGCATATCTCACTCATCAACAAATGAGCAAAGACATGACCCGAGGTTTTTTCGCCTTAGAAAAATCCCACCGACCTCGACTTCTCGGCTAGATAAAAGATGTTCTAGTATTATTCATCCAGAACGGTCAACAAATTGGACAAGATTTTCTAGCTGATTTGTCAACAATCAGATTAATACAATAAAAACAGGATTAATCTTCCAACTTTGATTAATATGGAAACATTTTGCAACATTTTATACAAAACAATTTCTGATGTCCAGGGTTTTGATTACATTTGAGCTAATTTTCCAACAATTGTTCCTATATGCGGATGTCTAGTTTGAACTAACGTGAAATGCTGGTGAACCGCTTGGTGCTCGTCTTCGTTCGTAAAAAAAGCATCAGAATAAAAACTGAATTATTACAGTGCGCGAAGTAGTTGTCTTGACATGTAAGGATGTTGGGGATTTAGTCATATGATTGTCATTGGTAGATTAGACATATTACTCGTGTTGGTCATCAATTTGTACCTAAGTTTCTTACCTTCCAAACGTATCACTACAATGGGTTTGAATAATGTAATTCCAATAGCTTACCCTCAAAACGAGCTGTGATAGAGGGTAGTGTCCGCGATCCACCTATTAAAAGGAAGGGTAAAACAAGGGTTGGGCTAATGCAAATGCAGCAGTTACCGATAAGTCACTGAGCTAATCAGGCCATCCGACTTACCCAAGGACGGTGACAGGATTTACTGTTTATAATCTTGGAGAAATTGACCAACCAAGGTAAAATACAGAGGATACGATCTATCCGGTAGGTTACACGGTAACCCGCCCACCTGAAGGATCCATTGAAACAGTTGAATGTATTGCCGATCGATTGCGAGTACATATAAAAACAAAAATTGGTGTGGGTCGCCTTAAGAAATAGCTCTATAGTATTTTGATAACGTAATGATGTTGATAATGATAACATTCGAATAGTTTGATTGATTACAAAATTCTTTCATTTCTATTTGCTGATAAGGGTGAACCAAAATAATTTCAAAGAAATCTTTTTGTATTTCCATTCTTGAGAGGAAAAAGCAGACTGATCGATACATTTTATTTTCTTACAAAAAAAAAACAATTCTTTAAATCGCATTATTAAGTTTGTCTCGCACGTCAGTACTTACTTTTCTAACACATTTCGTAACCACCCAATACCCCGTTTGCACTACAAACTATATTATGTGATATAAAGTATTTCTAGGATTTTTTTTCAAAAGGGCGAATCTAGCAATGGGAGGCTCTCTCCTCTCTCGCTCTCATTTATTCATTACAGCGCCATTATAAATCTTTTAAGGGATTCTTTAGTACAGATAGAAACACAACAGTGCTGGCTACCATACTCTACAAATAATTGAATGAAAAACGTAACGCTGAATGGAATATGAATGAAAGAGAGAGTAATCAAAGAGAATCTCTCAATTGCAGATTCGCCCTAATGAAAAAAAAACCCTAGATTTGTATATAAAATGCCAAACACATTATTTCCAGTGAAAACTAGATGCTGAAAACGAGCAAAATACCCTTTCTAAACTCAAAAACATTCCATTGTAAAATATAAGAAAAATAATCACTCTGTACAACTGAAACCGAAACTGAGCACCATTATTGATTTGATGATTAATTAGTTTCAGGTCAATATCTTTGTGTATTTTTTTTTTTACTTATTTATTTTCCGTCGGCCTATTTCCTCACATGGTGACAATCACCGACGCCAGGGAGACGACTCCACCAACTGGACCCTACCTAACGACTCATGACTATGAACCGGGACCAACGGCTTTACTTCCCTTCCGAAGGAAGACGTAACCAAGATTTTTTCGCCTCAGAAAAACCACCGACGTCGACTGGGATTGAACCCAGACCCACTGGGGTGCCAGTAGCAGTCACGCTTACCACTACACCACCGACGCCGGCTAGTGGCAACACTTACCAAACGGACACTTTTGGTGTTGCTTCGTTTGGACTAAACAGTACAGAGAAAAAGCAACCGCTGATGATGAGTGAGTTGGGCAGTTCGGAGAGGATTGCTCACGGTAGTCCAAAGCCGATGAAGAACGGCCAGTTGGTTTCGATGAAGGTCAGTCGTTTGTGTAGCTCCCAGTCCATGTTGAACCACTTGTACTCGAAGTCGTATAGCAAGCAGATCAGACCCATGCGCACTAAAACCAACAATTACACTAAAATTAACAATTATTTATGTAAACCAACAATTATGGCGGTTGATTTACCGTCTAAAACTGCGATTCAATCATCCCTGTTGGTGCTGTTGTTGGGTCATGATCGAACCGATAGTCGGTCAAGCCACAACGGAGCCCATGTTGAACGATAACGAAGGTAATGATCGCTGCTGCCGATGGTAATGATGATGATGATGTTATTGTTACTGTTGTCGCATTATTTGTTAGTTCAGCTGGAAGTTTAGCGATGGTGTTCCACTTCAGGCCAGCGGTGAAGTCATTCCACGTATCATAGAACCACCGGGAGTCACTGAGTTACCACTGATTGGTGCGAGAGAGCAGCCTTGCCCAGTTTGGTTCGACTGCTGAACATGGCACTACAAGAAAAAAAAGTTTCGCTGAAATAATACATTATTACAACTATTTTGAATCGTACATTTAGAGGTAGCACTTACCAAACGGACACTTTCGGTGTGGCTTCGTTTGCACTAAACAGTACAGATAAAACGCAACCGCTGATGATGAGTGAGTTGGGCAGTTCTGAGAAGATTGCTCGCGGTAGTCCTAAGCCGATGAAAAACGGTCAGTTTGTTTCGATGTAGGTCAGTCGTTTGTGTAACTTGTGTAGGTTGTGTAGCATTATGTAGCATCCGTGGTCCGATTGCGTTGTCGTAGAAGTTGGAAATCGATTGCCCCAGCGAGATATTGGCGCAGATCGAGCGGATGTCTAGATAGAGGGCGATTAGAAGCGAAAAACATCTACAGCAATCGAGGATGTAGATAGACAGATCGTTTAGAGCCGAGAAACTGGCTAGGTTGACACCGATTCGATCCGTTTCGATGCGCTGCTGGATGGTTTTGAATGTCTAGAAATGAATAGAAATACGCTTAGGGAACCTCGTGGGACGTTGAGAGATACTTACATTCTGTAAAAACTACAGCCCAACGTCGAGGTCCTGGCGGTGTTTGGATTTTTTTTCGCTCGAACCGTCGTCGAGGGCGGACGTGTTTCAAGTACGGTCCGTAATTAAATTTGTATATATACTTTTTTTTTAACCTCTTGACAACGTAGCGTCGTGCGCTTCTCGTGCTTCGCCTGTAACTTCAATTTATTTTATTATTATTTTTTTTCCGTTAAATCATAACATCGCGCGTGGTTTATGCCGGTTTTTTGTGTCGCGGTCGAACATTAACTACTAATCATAATGCCGTGCGGTGTCAAATCGTGTACCACAAATGACGACCACCTTCTTTGGAAGTGCGAATTCTGCAGCAGAACATACCATGCTGCCTGTATTGGAGTGCAACGGACCCGGGAGCGATTTATCACTCAATATGTGGTTCCCATGTGTACCGACTGTCAGGAAATTCTACGCAAGGAAACCGATGTGCGTTTAATGCTGCATCATCAGGAAGAACTTCTGAAAGCCATCCGCTCCCAGAATGACTCAAATCAGCGCATTGCTGCTGACCTGAAAAAGCTTTCCGCTGTGTCAATATTATTTGACAACCTTGACCACTTCTTCATAGAAGTAATGGAAACGCTGACTAAGGTCAACAAAAGCCATGAAGTCGTAAGCACTTCAATCGACCACCATATGAAGTCGTGTGACTCACGTACGGCTTTAACATTAACCGGCATCGATAAATCAAATTCGATTATGTCACAAAAAATTAACAGTTTCACACAGCAATTGAATATTCACTATTCATACATGAATATCAAAGACCCAACGACTACGAATATGAAGAAGTTTTTGATTACAAGCTCGCGAACTATGAGAATATAAAAAACAAATTAAACTGTATCAACTGGCAACAAATTTTTAGGGACGAAGGAAATGTCGAATCATCTGTTGGCGTCTTCTACGAAATCCTATCCAACATTATCTCACAAGAGATTCCATTAAAGAAAAAACGACGTCACGGAAACACTAAACATCCAGTCTGGTTTAACAGAGAAATCAAAAGTATAAAGAATCACAAACAAAAAGCCCACAAAATTTACAAAAAACACAAAAGCAGTGAACATTTAGCAACTTACTTGGAAATATGCGATCAATTGAACTTGGCAATCAGTAATGCTTTTGAAGTATTTAATGCAAAAACTGAGCTTGAAATTAAGTCCTGTCCAAAAAACTTTTTTAATTACGTCAAAACAAAATTAAAATCAGACAATTTTCCATCAACAATGCATCTTGACGAACAGGTTGGAGATAACTCGGAAAAAATCTGCAATCTTTTTCAAATTTTTTCAAGAAATCTACACGACATATTCGGAAGATGATCGCGACCGCGATTACTTTGCATTTTATCCAGAATATCCAAGGAATATTGGTGTCAACCAACTTCAGGTTCAGGATATTTTGCAGGGTTTAAAAAATTTAGACCCCTCAAAAGGCCCTGGACCTGATGGAATTCCTCCAGTATTTTTGAAGAATCTTGCGAAGGAATTTGCATCTCCTTTGTTTTGGCTTTTTAATATGTCACTGGAATCAGGAATTTTCCCAACAATTTGGAAAAATTCATTCTTAGTGCCTATTTTCAAATCTGGCCGGAAATCTGACATACGTAATTATCGTGGAATCGCTATTATCTCTTGCATTCCCAAACTTTTCGAGGCAATTGTCAATAAAACATTATTTTTTCAAATCAAAAATCGAATAACAGACAAAAAACACGGTTTTTTCAAAGGCCGCTCAACATCTACGAACTTACTAGAATTTGTAAATTATTCACTGAATGCAATGGATAATGGGAACCATGTTGAAGCTCTTTACACAGACTTTAGCAAGGCATTTGATCGTGTTGACATACCAATGTTACTTTTCAAACTGGAAAAAATTGGAATTGATTCTGGACTCTTGAAGTGGCTTGAATCATATTTAACTAACCGGCAACAAATAATAAAATTCAATGAAAAGAAATCAAATCCCATTCAAGTTACTTCAGGAGTCCCCCAAGGCTCCCATTTAGGACCACTTCTTTTTATTTTATACGTCAATGACATTTCTTTCGTCCTCAAAAATCTGAAAGTGCTAATTTATGCCGACGACATGAAGCTGTACTTGGAAATCAAAAATAAAGAAGACATCAATATATTCCAGTATGAAATTCATACATTCTACATCTGGTGTAAGAAAAGCTTATTGGAACTGAATGTAAAAAATGCAATTTAATATCTTTCAGCAGAAAATTAACAACAACCAACATTGTAATTGCATTAGGAAATCAGAAAGTAGAAAAGTGTGAAAAAGTGAGGGATTTAGGAATTATCTTAGACTCTAAACTTAATTTTATAGACCACTACAACACTATCATACACAAGGCAAATAGCATGTTAGGGTTTATTAAACGCTTCTGCTACAACTTTCAAGACCCGTACACTATTAAAACTCTATATATTGCCTATGTGAGGTCTATACTGGAATATTGCAGCATTGTGTGGTCTCCTCGTCCAGGTATACATGAAGAAAGAATAGAATCAGTACAAAAACAATTTCTATTATATGCTCTTCGTAAGCTAGGCTGATTGACATCCAAACATTGAAAGAACGACGAGAATATGCGATGGTTTCATTTGTAAACGATATCGTTTCGCAGCGTGTTGAATCAGCCGAACTACTTTCTAAATTAAATTTTTATGTACCAATTAGACGACTTCGAAATCGTAATTTATTTGCTCTAAACCATCATCGCACGGAATATGCTAAAAATGGACCAATAAATAGCATGATGGATTCCTATAATCAACACTGTGAAGCCATTGACGTTACAATGTCTCGGTATAAATTAAAACATTATTTTAAGTCCCTGAGGATACAAAACTAAAAAAATTTTATATTTATGTATAGTTAAGAAAAAGCAAATTGTCTATGTACTAGTCTACAAATGGTTGACGAAATAAATAAATGATTCTAACTTGAAGATCGTTTACAGCCTCAAACTGAATATCTCTCGACTGTCGCGACCGTAGATCGGCAGTAAGTCAAACAGCAAAGGGATCGATACCAGATAACGTTTGTACAGCAACTCCCCCAAGGAGTTCCTTTCCTATCCAACAGCGATCGGATTCCCGCTTCCGACATAACGCCAATACAAGTATACCTAAAGGCTTCATTTTTTCCATACCTGCCTATAAATTGAACACAAAAAACCACTAAACACTTTGGTTTATTAAATTTTATTTTGCAACGCCTTGAGATCGCGTAT
The DNA here is from genome assembly GCA_034211315.2 of Aedes japonicus. Taxonomy (NCBI): domain Eukaryota; kingdom Metazoa; phylum Arthropoda; class Insecta; order Diptera; family Culicidae; genus Aedes; species Aedes japonicus. The sequence goes on from JASCZW010007399.1 coordinate 49,865, forward strand.
AAAATAAACACAGAAACATAACAAGATGGCGTATGATCGGATCGAGTCTTTGAATACATCTTTACGATTTAGATCAGCGGTGGGAAACTCTCTTTTTTGATCTAAAATTTAGTGATCTAAATTTTTGAATCCAATTCATTTCACCGAAAAATAGATCAGAATATCCATCAGGATTGGAGGTGCCCTAAGGGCACCTCCAATCCTGATGGGAAACTGGTATAGATCTAAATATTTAGATCTGACAGGATCTAAATTTTTGCACCGCGGTGTTCTATATTGGGTTTTATACCACAATCTGATTTAAATTTTTGCATCATCCAAGAAAGCTGATCCAAATGATGCATGTTTTGGATCACTTTTTGCCTTGATCTATTTTTTTTATCATGATGCAGGCAACAATGTTTGAACAATAACCCTGTGTCCTGTCAAGCAAAGAAAACTAAACGCGTTTTTATTTCTTCGGTGCTTTAGTCTCAAATTCAGTGGAACCGGAATATTTTCGATTTTTTAACGTTGTTATTTTTAATATTTGTACCTCAAGATGGAAAACGTGGACGGATTCGGTAAACACTTTAGTCACCAGCTGGCCATTTATAAAATCAATGAAGTTCAAATGAGAACTAAAAAAAAACTTCCGGAAGTACTTCCTAGGTGATGTTGAAACATATTAGCGTCACATACGAAGTGCTGGTCGGGGAAAATTTCTCGCTTTTTGCTTTAAGATTGGTGACATTCCTGCCGAGAAGGATTCGTATTCATACTTATCACCTAATGTGTGGCTTTCCAAAAGGCAATGAACAAACTTGTCAATGATTGATGTTATAAATAATTCTGATTTCTTTTTAACTAGAAATGAAATTCAACATGAACTGATTGTCTAACTATGGGCAACGGAATTATCGAGGAACCCAGGGAACTTCTAGAGATGGCCAAATTCTACCCCAATCGGAGGCGCCTATTTAAACTGGAGAATTTTGAAGTAAACAAGAACTCCTAATTAAATTCATCATCAAACTAGTAATATCACTGTAATGGTTCACTATGTATCCTATTCATGCAAGTTATACTTTGAATTTGAATGGAACCCAGGAAACTGTAACTTGTCGGTCAGTTTTGTTGCATTGTTGCAGACATTAATTTAACTACCTATCAAAAGCTACCAGATTCCGAGTCGTACAGCGAAAACTGAAATTCAACATCATTCTTGGTCTGGTCGGAATTTTTATGAGTGATCCAAAATCTCGACAAATTATTCAAAACAACGTATCCGATTTTACGAACAAAGATTGAACGTACATTTCTCAAAACTCTAAGCATACTCGCGGAACTAGCACCACCATCATGTTAGGGAAATATTATTCTTTGTAATGATGGTCCTAGGTTGCAAAAAAGCGGTTTTAGAATTTTATGTTTGAATTTTTGTTTACCTTTTTGTTTTCTAAATCAGCGGCGTCGTTTTGAATAAGTTGTCGAATAATTATTATTGTCAACCGAGTTACAAATGTTACATTTGTAACTCAGTGCACTTGAGGAGTTTCTTCCAGCAACTTACTCAAAGCGACAATGTATGGATTTTAACAAATACGCAGCCTGTCTTCGTTCAACATGACGTCAAGAATTAAACGGACGTGTTTGAGTAGATTCCGCAGATTCATAAAAACATGAGAGTGCGTTTGCCTCACCAGGTTCCCAAGCTATCTTCAAATCATCCGTCGTCTCATGATGGGTATGTACCATTAACTGTGTGATTACATGACGTGTAGTCTCCTAAATGAACTACTTTCCGATCTACAGCGTTCATGGAATCGTTCTTGAATTAGAAGGATACTAACTGGAAGGAGATGGCTAAGATTCTGTTTTATTCAACTTTTACATCATTCAAATTAACGTAAAAGACCATCTTCAAAAATTCCCAAAGAACGAGCGGAAAAGCAATCCCGTGTCTATACGGATGTGGCCTGCAAGGTAAGCTGCTCTTAATCATTGTGTCGTAGGAAGCATAAATCAATGTTATCCGCATAGGTATTGTTAGCATAAAGGACTTCGATCATCAAATACCTACTTAAGGTATAGTCACATCCATGTTGGAGAAAGTCGACTAACGTCCTACAGATGTTGTTCTGGAAATTGGTACAGATACCGGTAACATGATTGGTGAAGAAAGTCGTTGCCTGTGAAATCGTTTCAAGATTGGTAGCGGAACTTCAGAAGCGTGTGCAGTGTACACTAATGCATGCAAAGCTATAGACCCAGATAGGTTACGTGTTGAAATCGGATTTGAAGCTTTTTGATTGTTGCGTTGCAAACATGCTCTACCAGATCAGTTCACCGGTCGTGTCCAAACTTTTTCCGCATCGAACTTTCTTTCGCCTAGCGATTGGTTACCAAGCCTGGAGATAACCTTTACTGTAGATTAAACGTAAACACACCCGAGTAGACATTATTTTGATGAAGGTGGAGAAGAACAATTTCCAACCGTCTCCGAAGAAGGAGAGCGTGTGATGAGAATTGAGCCACGGATTCAGCCACCTCCAATCAACTACATCAAGTAATATTAGATGGGATCAAGTAATATTAGAGCCGATTGAAGCCGGTAGCAAGTATACAAGAACAATGTACATTGAAGACTATATTACCGATCTACATGCGTTCAATGCGGAAGAAATTAGGTTTCGTATGATTGTATTTTTCTAAAATAATGGTTTAAGTATTAGGTATATCACATCGAAAATGGTACCACATACAAGAACAATAAACATTGTTCCATGTATTAACCGATTAACAGCTTGATTGGATTTCAGGAATCGAAAAAAAAACAACTTTAGTATATCAGTCTAGACGTCGGCATATCTCGACAATTTGTTCAAAACGACGCATCTGATTGTGGAACCTAAGAGGGAAAGTAAGATTAAAAAGTTAAATTCTTTAAACCCTTTTAGCACTTTCATGCAAACCAGGACCGAAACACAAGAAATAACATTTCGCTAACATGATGCTACTTTCCGTGAGGGTGACGAGAGTTTTGAGCAATTTACGTTTGAACCTTACTTCCCCTCCTGATTTAAAAAATCAGATACCTCGTTTTGAATAAGTTGTCGAGAAATTTATAGCAATTTATTCACAGAAAAACAAGATATTGCCCTTTGCGCCGAATTTTTTTTTTTGTAATTTCAGCACAACTTTGGTTTTTTTTTCAATCTTATTTTGTCTACTACGTACACTTCTTTAAGATCCACAGCACAGTTCTCCGAAAACGCGGACCAGGGTTAACCAAAGGATGGCACTGAAAGATAGTACAATTTTCGTCTCAAAAGGCAATATAGTTTTCAATACGTTTAGATTACTTAAAACAAATTTGCAATTGCAGTGTTATGCTCAGTTATTATAATGAATTTACACTCATATGCCAGTAACTCGCTTCACTAGCATAACATACAAAATTAAAATCGGCATAGTTTTGGGGGTTTAAGGGTGCTTATTACGCTCTTCATAATCATTAAAAAAACATCATATAATAAAAAATCTACCGAGCAGAAAAAATATTTTATCTGCTTCCAAACCTAATCCGAACCCATTTCTCGGTGTTTACCGAATTTAGCGGACATTTTGAGTCGAGGACAACTTGCGTTCAATGAAGTTCAGCAGGAAAATGAGGAAATCCACGAAGTATTGATCGTAAAGGACGTTTTGAACTCTGCAATATTAAAGAAACTGTTCTGGAGCAACTGCATGAAGACACATTGATCAAACGTCCGATAATCTCTGCCTTATTTACATTTGTTGATGGTGTCAAACGATCATTTGTCCCCATATTCGATGGTCCTTACAAACCTTTCGTCGAAATAGTGTATGTTCAAATCAAACATGTCCTAGGAAAATTAAAAAAAATCCGTCAATTGTTCCCATGTTTTCGAGTAATAAGAACTGAATATGAAATTGTTTGCTGGCTATGTTGCCTACTGCCACAATTGTCCCGACATCATCATTTCCTTTTCAATCAAAATTGGAAGGGTATATTGCACCGAATTCACGTTCATTTTCGGTTCTGGAAGTCATAACTCATTCCTTTTCATTAGCACAGCTTGTTCTTATGCCTACGCAAATCATCGCTGCAAATAATGGAATTTCATATGCCGATGGCCACAGTGTGAATTGATTGCAACTCAAGCAGAGAACGCCATCATCAGGGTGTTTTAAGTCTGAGGTCATCACCGCACGGAATGAACGAGAATAACTCACTGCAGCCGATAGCACTGGAAACGAGATAAATAAATTGATGAATGCCTTTCCACATTTACGAGTTGTATATTAACTTACGGACCGTGATCATATTCCGGGCTCCACAGGAATCAAACCGTTGCATCGTCGGTTCAAAGGAGCTTGCAATAAGTCGTTCTAGACGCACCACAAAACAACGAATAATGATATATTATATCTCTATTATTTGTGTTCCGGTAACCAAACATGAATTTACAAAACACAATAAACAAGTAGATGACGTTTCATCCAACCGGGTTGCCATTTTATTTTTCGCAAATGGATCAGCGTAAATAGATCAGCGGTGCTATATTCTTTATTTTGATCTTAAATTAGCAGATCTAAATTTTTTAAACAGGTTGATTTTAGATCAGAATATCCATCAGGATTGCAGATGCCCTAAGATGGTGAAGTTTATTTATGCGGCTATTAAAGGTGGTATAAAAGGTTTCTTCGAAAAAAGTCAAATGATCCTGCAATTGGAGCATCAAGTAATCTGAAACAACTGTAGACATATTTATTATCACAATGTTGAATAAGTAGCCGATCATTTTCATTAATTGGCAATTAGATGTTACTTTATGACCGAAGAGGAATGGAAAACTTCTCAGAAGTAACAACATTTGTGTTGATGTTTGCCTTAATCTGTGTGAATTTGGTTGTAACAACATGCCTTCCGTAAAATTCGCCGATGGCTTGTTATGACGATCGGTGTAGCCATAGGCAAAAGTCTTTATGCGATTATTTATAAAGGCTGCATTAATTTTCAAATCCTTTAGCTTTGAGTAATTGGACAGTACCAACTGAATTACCAATGGGACTACACCTTCTGCAAAATCGTGCATTCCGTCAAAGTTATAGTTGTCAGATATGTGAAAGTGTTGAAGTTCGTTGAAGATACAACCAGATGGCTTCAAACCGCAATCTTTCGATGAAATCTCTCCACTTTGAACTGCTTTAAGTTGACCCTCGTACCACTGCCTGCTTCGAATCGGGTATTCATTTGAAGGATTGTCGCGAAACTCGGCCCTCGATATCTGACAAAGACGGCAAAAATGTGTTGCACTTGGACCTAACAATCCAAACACGTCATTCACCGCTAATGTGTTCCCGCAAAACATAGTGACCACTGCTTTTATCACGAATTTTTGAGTTCCGTAGAACACCGTGACACCTTCCTCCAGGCTTTTCAAATCATCGATCAAGGGTTGAAGTACTTTATTATATCCATGTTTCTTAGCATCAATGGAGGTGCAGAAAAGTAATGGAAACACTGTTCTGAGTGAGCTATTCCACTTTTCTGGTATATTCTGAATTTTGAAGCTGAAGTTACAAATATTATTGATTCCAGCTCTTGAGCTCAGAGCGTTACCCAGCTCAACATCGTCCTGATATAAGCTCAAACGGATGCAGTTAGGATTCTCTTGAAAGTACTCGTTAAATTTGAACAATTCTCCAGTTTTAAATGAGCTAAATTCTTTAACCAGGGGGTGAGTAACTCTGCCACGTTGTGTTTGTGTTGATCGTGTACGAATGTGTTTCTGGGGTGGCAGAAGGTGTTTTTGTGTTTTCACAAACTAAAATCGAAAATTTATGCTTATTGGCAACCATGCACGGTTTAGACGTTTAATACATGCTCACATATGCATCGTCTGAATTACATTTGTGTAAGCGAGAGGGAAACAAAAACAAACAATCGATTCGTGTAAATGGTGCCAGATATGAATTAATCTTTCATGTGGTGGCGAGTGTGTTTGAAATGTGGTGGATTGTGTTTTTTAGGGTGGTAACACAAGGTGGTCGAGTGACTTACCCCCTGTCTTTAACATAAGGAGTGTCTACAAATTCAGGTTCTTCCAAAAGATTTCTTGTACTGGGGTCTCTAAATAATACTTTTAGCGTATCTACAATGCTTATGTAGAACGCTGTATCATTGACCAAAACCTTTTTAGGGAGTGAATTCCAGGGTGAAATCACATGGCGCACATCTTGTCGACGACTTAATAAAATGTCTCGAGGAACTAGGGATTGCACGGCCATTTATCTAAAAAATTGTTTTGCTTCGGAAACGAATCAATCTGGGAAAATATATCGTTCATATGGAAAGTGTTTCTCAGCCTTACGAACTCGTTCGTAGGAAGCAGAATGTTATGATGTTCCAAAAACTCAAGCATTTTCCCTTTAAGTACTCGGTAACATGCTGAATAGTGGAATTACAAAACTTGATAATTTCTCTGACTTTGCGGCAGACTAACGTCGCTTGTCAATCGGCAGACGTTCAGATTAATTATCTGTCGAATCTCTTCCAGTTGAATGAATTGTGGTCCGGAATTAAAATTCTGCCCATGTTGCTGTAATTCGTCAGTGTTTAATACTGTTGAACGATGCAACCCCAGGCTATGCAGTGGACACTCCGGACAGAACGGACAGACGACCGGAGAACACCTTCGAGACGCGTCACCGTGGAAGAAAATAAAATACGAACGACATTTACGATTTTACTTGTGCTTTATTCGGTAGCTTAACTCGGACTGATGCTCTTACCTTCTTGACTCTGTGCATCTCGTTGACGCCGCTTAACGGCACTCACCGTTTACTGTTTCTCTCTGATGCAGTGTTGCCATAGAGAAGATATCGTCAATCGTCTGCGGTTCTTCCAATACTCCTCCTCGATATGTTCTATATCCATCACCTTCGTTAGTTTGCACCCACCAGTCCTACAGCTTCGGAAAATTTCTGCAACTTCACGCTCTCCAATGGCTTAATAAGCAGGTGGGCCTTCATCTCTTCTGAGCTGCAATACTGGAGTACAACAACACCTTTCTCTGCCAGATCCTTCGCAAAATGCATGCGAGTATCTATATGCTTCGATCGACGTGACGAATGGTCAAGTTGAACGAAGTCAATACAACTCCTGTTGTCTTCGTATATTATAGTAGGCTCCACTTGATGTTCGTGAAAATTTTCTAACAACCGTCGTAGCCAAAGTAATTCCTTACACGCCTCCGACAATGCTGTGTATTCCGCTTCCATGCTTGAGAGAGCCACGCTGGTTTGTTTGCGACTTACCCAACACACTGTAGCGTCTCCCATCTGGAACAGATATCCTGTAGTCGATTTCCCGTCTACGGTATCACCGCTCCAATCACAATAACCGTGTAGTACAACCGGAGTCATTCTATTACTTGTCAGCTCCAGCTTATACTTGCTCGTCTTGACCAAATATCGAACCACCCTTTTGAGTTCGTTCCAATCTACTTCGGTTGGTTGACTTGTCTGTCTACTCAGGATCGTCATGCTTGCTGTAATATCCGGGCGAGTGTTGAGTCCTATGTACAGCAACGCCCCTACAAGGCTGCGGTAATGGTTGTTATTCGGCAGCTTACTGCTTCCTTCACGGATCTTGTAGTATCCCACGTCAAGGGGATGTTTTGAGCCTTTGGTATGCTCCAATCCGTACGATGTTGCAACCTTCCTTATATACGCCTCCTGATCTAAACTGAAGAATCCATCATTGTTTCTGGTAACTCGGATCCCCAGAAAATGGGAGATCTCTCCGAGTGAAGTTAGCTCAATGTTCTTCTTGAGAGCCATCACCAGTCTTATGATCTCCCCGATGTCAGTGCTGGCAACGACCATGTCATCGACATAGATGATCAGGAATACACGGTTTCCCTTGGCTGTTACCATAATATAAAAACAGGGGTCAGTGTTTGACTGCGTGAACCCGTACTCGACAAGCCATCCATGAATCATTTCATTCCAAACACGTGCACTCTGTTTTAAACCATACAAACTCCGCTCGAGCTTACACACTTTCTTCTCGTTACCTCGCTTGACGAAACCCAGCGGCTGCTGCATGTAAATTTCCTCTGTTAGTTTTCCATGCAGGTACGCACACTTAACGTCTAGATGGTGCACTACCATTTGTTTGTGACCTGCTAGCGCTAGCAAGACTCTCAACGTTGTTTGACTCGCTACCGGGGAGAACACTGCACTGTAATCGACGCCGTACTGTTGTGTGAAACCAGGGAGTGAGTAACTCTGCCACGTTGTGTTTGTGTTGATCGTGTACGAATGTGTTTCTGAGGTGGCAGAAGGTGTTTTTGTGTTTTCACAAACTACAATCGAAAATTTATGCATATTGGCAACCATGCACGGTTTAGACGTTTAACATGCTCACATATGCATCGTCTGAATAACATTTGTGTAAGCGAGAGGGAAACAAAAACAAACAATCGATTCGTGTAAGTGGTGCCAGATATGAATTAATCTTTCATGTGGTGGCGAGTGTGTTTTGAAATGTGGTGGATTGTGTTTTTTAGGGTGGTAACACAAGGTGGTCGAGTGACTTACCCCCTGGTTGGAACCACCTGCGATAACCGAACTTATTGTCATTGCAAACCTCAATCCGATACGAAACAAATTCGCTATTTTGCACATGTCATCCAAGCTCCTAAAGTATAACGTGTAGGCATGTTCTTGATATCTTTCTTCGTTTTGATTGTTTTTCTCGTACCGACGCAATTAATGGATCGATCCTAGACCCTTTTACAGAATGCCAAATCCTAATTTACGATAGTAAAACAAATTTTCCCATTAAAAATTGAGATTAATGTGTGTCACCATCTAGCCATAATGTCAACAAAATGAAAAAAAATAGCATACGAATATAATTAAGTGTACATATACTGCAATTTCATGGAACTAAATAGTTGGCCTATTTTTCTCAAAACGCTGACATACGCTACATAAGCTTAACTCACCTTGTCGTTTGACCGTCTTCTTTGAACTTGCGATATTTGCTGATGCCTTTCTTCTTACAGTTGTCTAACTTTCAAGGCATTATCAACATCTCTTTGATGTGAATCCTCTGACCGCAGTTGGAATAATGCTCCGTAAGATCCATGCCTCATGTCCTCTTTGGTTATATAGCATTGTCGGCAAAAAAAGATGCACTAGGACTCAGTAATCCGAAAATTTCATGTGCCGCAAGCGTATCGCCAGCAAAACTACACTGATAGGCAAAATAAAGTGCCCACCTCATCGTTTTTTCAATTTCTCTCATTTACTTGGTTCAAATTAAAGTAAACACACTGTATTTTTTTATTATCTTTTTTTTTATATTAATTTTAAGTTTCACTTATGGAATACTGAATAAAAAGAAGTTTCACTTAAAGAAAAAAAACCCAATTTGTTTTGAAAAAAAAACGGTGAAAAAATGAAGTCCCTACTTCATTTAGGCTACAGAAAACATAAATTAAAGTAAAATAAAAGCATTTCAATAATTGATGTGTCCTCCTTTGGCATTCAGGACCTCCTGCAGGCGCTTCGACATGCTCTCGACCAGGTTCTTTAGGTGCTGTGGATCTAGCCCTTCCTAGGCGTGCTTTAGGGCTTCAAACTAGTTATTTTTATTGGTAACACTAGTTTTGTCAACCCTGGCATCGAGAATCGCCCACAAATTCTCGATGGGATTGAGGTCCGGGCTTTGTGGAGGCCATTCCAGCGGTTTGATCCGACAAGACCGGAAGAAAGACATGGTCTTCTTGGCAGTATGCTTCGGGTCGTTGTCCTGCTGGAATACGAACTTCTCTTCAAGGCCCGTCAGGATCAGCAAAACCTCGGGATTTTCTCGCAGGATGTTGATGTAAGAATCTGCCCTCATTATCCTGTCGATTTTCACAATGCTTCCCACTCTACCCCACGAAAAACAACCCCAGGCCATCACATTTCTTCCTCCATGCTTCATCGAGCCTTGGATGTGGCGCTCCTGAAGCTCCTCTTCCGATCTGCACCAAACACGAACCCGCCGCTTTCGGTTAAACAGCTCGAATTTTGATTCGTCCGTCCAGGGAACCATTTTCCAGAACTCTAGGGGCTTATCAGCATGCTCCTTAGCAAAGTTAAGCCGTTTGGCTTTGTTTGCTTTGCTGATAAATGGGCGCTTCCGGGAAAGTTTGCTATTCAACCCCTGTGCTACGAGGCGGCGACAAACAGTTCGACCGGAAACTGATAACTGAAGGGTTTCCTGGATCTCGCGGACAGTTACCTTCGGGTTCTTCTTGACTTCGCGCATGATCTTGGTGTCCGCTCTCGCATCCGTTTTCCGCTTCCTGCCTCTGCCAGGGCAATCCACCACTGATCCAAACGTTTTAAGCTTCAGAAGATTTTTGCCAACCGCTGCCTTACTGATACTGTAATTCTTAGCGACAGCCCGGTGCGATTCACCATTTTGCACATCACGAACGACCAATTTTCGGATACACGAGGGAATTGCTTTCGAAAGCACTGCGTTCTCCATTTTTTTCAATTGATTCAAATGCGATCACGTATACAAATGCACCAGGTTGAGCCGTTTGCTTCAAAACATGTCAAAATATCAAAACATAAACAATCGAGGGATCTTCCAATGGAAACTTATCGAAAACATATCAATTTTTGAAGTGGGCACTTTATTTTGTCACTGTTTTTTACAACACAAATAAATTTGTTTTTTCTTTAAATAAAACTCCTTTTTTTAGTATTCCATAAGTGAAACTTAAAAAAAATATAAAAAATAAGATAATAAAAAAACTACAGTGTGTTTACTTTAATTTGAACCAAGTAAATGAGAGAAATTGAAAAAACGATGAGGTGGGCACTTTATTTTGCCTATCAGTGTACAAAGTACAGCTTTCAAATCGTATATGACCTCTCCGAAAATCATCTGAATACCTCTTTCTAATGTTTTTAAATCGGCAATAAGGGGTCTTAACACTTTTTCATAACCATGCTTTTTTAATATTTTAGAGTTTATGGAGAGTACCAAATAATTTGTGCTGTATGTAGAGTCTCTGCTATGCTTGAAATTTTGAATTTTGACGTAAAAGCACAGAGAACAGACATCCAAGTCAAATTCAAAAACTGTGTAAGAAAATTAACGGCCATTTCATAATCGTAATGAACTGGCAATAGCGTGGCGGCGCTGGCATCGCCACCCTTTGACCAGCTTGAAATCTTATTCATCAACTAAATTTTTTTGGCAGCTCAGTTCTTTCACCGCACGGTCAACGAATCTTACCCATGTTCGAATAAAAATCGCAAGTGGCCACAGTCCGAGAGATGGCAATAGTGTTTTAACGTATTTTAATTTGAATCCTTACACATGTTTTTTTTGAGAAATATATTCTAATTTGGATATCTGTTCTCTGTGGTAAAAGTGCGTAATTTTTTGATTTCCAGCCCTGGAGCTTAGATTATTTACAATTTCAATCTCGTCTGCATTTAAAGTAAGGCGTAATGCGTTGGGATTTTCTTGGAAAAAGTAATGAGTTTTATATTGCTCTCCATTCCATCCATAAATGAGCTAAAAAATCCTTCAGGTTGTGGAGAGCGATGGTTATCCTCCGCTACATTCGTGCACCCCTCGAACGGTGCAACATAAACGGCAATCCTGCCGACCAACGAACTTCAGTTCACGCCAGGGGGTAAGTCACTCGACCACCTTGTGTTACCACCCTAAAAACACAATCCACCACATTTCAAACACACTCGCCACCACATGAAAGATTAATTCATATCTGGCACCACTTACACGAATCGATTGTTTGTTTTTGTTTCCCTCTTGCTTACACAAATGTAATTCAGACGATGCATATGTGAGCATGTATTAAACGTCTAAACCGTGCATGGTTGCCAATAAGCATAAATTTTCGATTTTAGTTTGTGAAAACACAAAAACACCTTCTGCCACCCCAGAAACACATTCGTACACGATCATCACAAACACAACGTGGCAGAGTTACTCACCCCTAATGTATATATATATATATATATATATATATATATATATATATATATATATATATATATATATATATATATATATATATATATATATATATATATATATATATATATATATATATATATATATATATATAATAATATATGTATATATATATATATATATATAATATATATATATATATATATATAATATATATATATATATATATATATATATATATATATATATATATATATATATATATATATATATATATATATATATATATATATATATATATATATATATACAGCAATTCCATGAAAAAAGTTATACGATCTCTCAGAATTTTATAATATTCGGTAGGATTGTTCAACATCGAAAAATATTAGACCCGTATTTTTTATTTCGTTATTAGACTGGACCTTTCTGCGTTAGACTGGTCCAAAAAATCGTGATTTTTCAAAATCTTCAATTTTCAAAAATTTATAACTCCTAAACCGTTTAACCGATTTTAGTCATTTTTGGCCATTGTATTGGTATTTTTTTGAATTTCCAAGCAAAAATACGAAACCTTTGAATATATCAATTTTTGTATGAAAAAATACAAAACAAATAGTTTTTCTTGAATTTGACTGCGAGGGGCCTCAACGACTCCTTGTTTTAGTATTTTTAAATGAAAGAGCATTCAATTTTACATAACATATCAAAAAATTGGAGATGTTCTGCGTGTCGTTTTGGAGATACAATTTTTTAAATAATAAATCATTACTCTTCATTTTATACATCACCCGCCTGTAGAAACGATGAAGATGCATGGTAGATTACCATGCGTCTCCATCAATCAAACCTATGACTAATGAAATCTATGAGTAGGTCACAGAATGTCAAGTAAATATTATATAATAAATAATATTTACTTGACATAATTATATAATATTATAGCAACTAAGACTAATGAGACTTTAGGTAGATATTGACAATTTGATTACCTAACATTCTTTTCGTTACACAGAGGGGCATTGGTATTATTATTTAAAGAAGAACCGTTGATACGTATTGACTACCTACTGTAGATGTAGAATGTTTATCGACCTGTGAGATTGAATTGAATTGTTTCTCGGCTGTAGCGATCAGGTCTACTCGCTGACGGGAGGGAGTAGAGTGGAATTTCTAAAGCGGAGAAGCAGCAGAGTGAACAACATCTCTTTCATTTCATACTCGTCGCTCGCTTGCGTTATCTGTTATTCTGTTGCTTTCTCGCTTTAGAAATTCCGCTCTACTCGCTCCCGTCTGCAAATAGACCTGATCGCTACAGCCGAGAAACAATTCAATACCTATTGTAGTCTAGGCTGCAGTTCACTTCACTTGATCGTAGGTACAATATAAACATCATATAAAACACGGAAATTTATGTAAGAAGTTACCAGTTGAAAACAAAGTATCATATCAGAACAGTTATATCAAAGAATATCGTAAAATGAAACGTAAGTGTTCAATTTGTAGTGTTTGGGTGTTGAGTTCGTGTTCCAGAAAAATCAACGCAAAATTGTACGACCATGCTGTGGAAAAAAGGTTAAAATTGATGAGAGTAGCTCTTTCATTTGTCAAAGTTGCTACAAGAAATTGTATAAGCACATTGATACCATGACCGAAGAACCCATTACAGGACCATCCAGTATAGGCACTACAGGTATGTTATATAAAAGTTCATATAATTCTGTTTTAATTTGAATTCTTCTCTTGCAATTGTTACTGGAACATTTTTATTTTTACATTCTTTTAGAATCGTGCGAAGCAACCAGTCACGAAACGATTGCCCTTGCAGGACCGTCCGGCATTGTTCCTTTTCCCTACCAAAGTAAATAATAAAATAGAAATTATTTGCATGATTTCCAATCAATCAATTTTTAATCAATAATTTGTTATATTTATTTACAGGCTCATTGGAAACAACCAGCTATGAATCGATCGGTACCACCAATAACACGTTTTTGTCTGACGATAATGAAATGCTAACACAGCTTAAGGATAAATTTAAGGAAACAAAAGATAGCAATGAGCGGTATAGGATTTTAACCACACTGCCCAAAAGTTGGTCTACATATAGGATTATGCAAGAGTTTGATGTTTCCCAATATATGGCCAACCAAGTGAAAGTATTACAACAACAGGAGGGAATAATGTCAGTGCCTAAAAGAGGATTAGTAGAGCTTCGTTAGGAGAGGAAACGCTAATGCGTGTTCGTAATTTTATAATAGCGACGATATAAGTCGTGTGTGCCCGGGAAAAAGGGATTATTTGATATCCAACAATGAAGAAGGTAGGATCTACATACAAAGAAGGTTAGTTTTATGCAATTTGCAAGAGGCGTACTCCATATTTAAAAATACTCATCCTGATATTAAGATTGGATTTTCGATGTTCGCCAGTAACCGTCCAAAACACTGCATTTTGGCAGGAACAAGTGGCACGCATACGGTGTGCGTTTGCATTTACCACCAAAACGTTAAATTGATTTTTAAAACACTCCAAAGTAAACAATTACTTCCAGATGGTGTTCAGTCCTACCATGATATGTTTTCAAAAATAATTTGTCAAAATCCAAATGAGCATTGCTGGCAGCAATGTTGCGAAAATTGTCCGGGAATGCAAATTTTGGCGGTAGAACTTATGACCATTCTTAATAACGGTCACGTTGAATCATTACAATTTAAACAATGGCGTCAAGCAGAAAGATGCAGTTTGGACTTAGTTGAAATGGACACACAAGAATTTATTGATACTTTTTTAGAAAAATTACTCAATTTATTGCCACATAACTTTACAGCTGAGCGACAGGCAAACTATTTAAAACACGTGAAAAACAATTTAAAAGCTACTGAGTGTATCATAATCTGTGATTTTTCGGAGAATTATTCATTCGTTGTGCAGGATGCAGTTCAAGGCTTTCATTGGGCAAACGCTCAATGTACTATTCACCCTTGTGCTATTTATTTTAAAGATGAAGAATCAAATGATTTGAAGTTTACCAGTTTTATTGCAATTGCTGATTTCACTAAACATAATCATGTCGCAGTGCGTCTTTTTTGACTCAATGCATAGCGTTCATAAAAAGTAAGTTATCAGGTTTAGAGAAAATTTATTTCTTCTCAGATGGATCTGGAAGCCAATACAAAAATAAAATGACCGCTTTTAATTTGTGCAACATGCAAAAAGATTTTGGCATAGATGCCGAGTGGAATTTTTCGCTACTTGTCATGGAAAGGGCCCTTGTGATGCTTTGGGAGGCGTATTGAAACGAAATGCTGCGAAAGCCAGTTTGCAAGATCATCACATAACAACGGCCGAAGAACTTTATTCATGGGCTATTTCTAAGCCAGACTCGAAAATACACTATCAATTTTTTCGGAATCCGACTATAATAAAATGGAAAGAAAATTAAAAAATCGTTACACACGTGTGAAGCAAATTTCAGGGACTCAGTCATTCCATAGTTTTAAGCCTCAAAACGAAGAGTATATTATTGTGAAACAAAATTCATTTTCAACGGAAGAAAAATGTATAAAATTGTTATGAAAAAACTTAATAAATAAAAATAAATGTATAAAAGTGTTTTTCTTATTTTTTAACATGTTCATCATGTCGCGCGGCTTTAAAGTGTTTTTTCTTGGAACTTACACTAAGCAAAAATATTTGAAATTTTAAAGCCTTATTTATTTGAAAAGGTAATCGTCAAAAAATAGCAATTGGTCTGTGTGGTTAACGGAAAGCCTTAAAGACTGATTCGAATGTTATACTAAGTTTGTAAGTAACTCATAGATTTCATTAGTCATAGGTTTGATTGGATGGAGACGCATGGTAATCTACCATGCATCTTCATCGTTTCTGCAGGCAGGTGATGTATAAAATGAAGAGTAATGATTTATTATTTAAAAATTGTATCTCCAAAACGACACGCAGAACATCTCCAATTTTTTGATATGTTATGTAAAATTGAATGCTCTTTCATTTAAAAATACTAAAACAAGGAGTCGTTGAGGCCCCTCGCAGTCAAATTCAAGAAAAACTATTTGTTTTGTATTTTTTCATACAAAAATTGATATATTCAAAGGTTTCGTATTTTTGCTTGGAAATTCAAAAAAATACCAATACAATGGCCAAAAATGACTAAAATCGGTTAAACGGTTTAGGAGTTATAAATTTTTGAAAATTGAAGATTTTGAAAAATCACGATTTTGGACCAGTCTAACGCAGAAAGGTCCAGTCTAATAACGAAATAAAAAAATACGGGTCTAATATTTTTCGATGTTGAACAATCCTACCGAATATTATAAAATTCTGAGAGATCGTATAACTTTTTTCATGGAATTGCTGTATATATATATATATATATATATATATATATATATATATATATATAGTATATATATATATATATATATATATATATATATATATATATATATATATATATATATATATATATATATATACAGCAATTCCATGAAAAAAGGATTATACGATCTCTCAAATTTTATAATATTCGGTAGGATTGTTCAACATCATCAGACCATATTTTTGATTTCGTTATTAGACTGGACTTTCTGCATTAGACTGGTCAAAAAAATCGTGATTTTGCGATGCTTCAGTTTTCAAAAAATTTATGGCTCCTAAACCGCTCAACCGATTGTTCGGATTCTTTCGAAACTTGTCCTTGCAATCAGTGTTCCGTATTTTCAGCTGATCAAAGCTAGAATTCAATTTATTTTTAATATAAAAAGAAACACTAGGCAACATTATTTATCACTTACAATTTAGTTTCGTATCCAATCTGTTTTCCTCTTGCGAACGGATGCTCAACTGCTACTCGCGCTGTAGGTTAGCCTGTACATAATTTATTGGACAGTTGGATATAATTAGGTCGTAGGTCAGTCACTTGTACATATTGTATATATAGATTTTTAACTAGTTATTAAAGAGACTTACTTTCAGATATCTACTTCTGCTTAATCTTTTTTTATCGCCTCCGTAAATATCAGGTTAGAATTCACCTAGTAATCGTATTTTACTATTTAACACCAAATTATTCATAATTTTAAGTTTACTCACTGGTTCAGTAATCCTTGGTTTTATTTTTAGTGTAGACCTGGTCTAACCTTAGTTTTTTACAATAATTTATAAATTTCTTCCACTCGCTATCGCACTACAAACCTTCCACTTTAGTATTTAGAATTTCTCTTTGTTTTGATTATCGTTCTATTTCACCGAGTTGTCATAAAAACACAGAGTGAACCGGCAGCACGCATCACTTTGCAGCGGAGATGGATTTGCCAGTGCTGCAGGTTTTACCGTAACATGCCCCGACCAGTGAACCTGGTCCGGATGTCTCATCTGGTCCAGCGTCACTTTCAGCTATCTCCAGCACTGCAAGCTTCGCTGCTGCACGTTTCAGCACGCCACTATTCGTACGTACCCAGGCCTGGCGTACTCGGCCATCTCCAGCAACTATAGGTTCCTCAACGATCCCACGCACCCAACACTTTCGTTTGTCTCCATCAACGATGTAGACGAGAGTCGCCTTTTTCCAAGTTCAACGCTTCTCCAAACCATTTGGTACGGCGGTTGATTGAAGGCACGTATTCCTTGATCCACCGCTTCCACATGTGGT
>JASCZW010007400.1:0-67508 GCA_034211315.2 Aedes japonicus
CGCAAGCTTTCGCAATACGCTTGTTATCCTGAGCACTAATAGAACATCCATTCTGGCCGCATTTCTCCTATTATATCAAAAGTTGTAAATTATGTGTGTTTAGACAATTCAGAATATAAAATAAATGTGTTATGTAAACCATACTTCAAATTAACACCCATATTTCCATCCGATAAACTGTTATTCCTAACTAGAAATGAGAAGAAAGATTAGTATTTTCCATTTAATTCGAACTACCATAATTGCTTATCTTGACAGATACGCGTATTTCGCCTGCAATGTGCAGTCTTCTTCAGTGTTGTGTACATACTAATAACTCGACTAGTCAAGTCGACTAGTCAAGTTGACAAGTCAAGTCGACTAGTCAGAAAATTGACATCGATTTTAACATGAACTTGCACATCCCAGAGAAAATCCAATTATTATAGACAATTTAATCCAAATATTTCAAATCCATGTATTCCATAAACTGTTAGGCAACTACTGTACTCATCCGGTAAGCCATTGCTGTGCTTGCGGTTGCACTTGAACAATCACCAGCAAAAAACTCCACTTGCAACTCATACCGCTCCCCGAGGTTAGATGCATTGTTATTGAAATGAGTATTTCCAAAATTGTGTTCGAAAATTGAAAACAAATCACACTCCTCTTCCACTCGATGTTTCCAAACGCAACACACACGCACACACCCAATTGTAATATAATGATATACCGAAAACCTGAAATTGTTCAAAGTTTCCATGAGTTCCTGTGCGCTCTGTTAGACAACGAACAACTTGCCGCAACATTTGGTAAAAACAGGGTCTCTCCACATCATCAGCCAGCCCCTGCTGGCTGCTGCAATGACAGATCAACAGCCACTTTGAGCGGCGAAACGGCTAATATGTTCGATACGCGTGGGTGTCGTTGAAGATATTGCCTCACATCGACGGGGAACAAGAGAAGAAAAAAAAACTGGTAACCATGCCTCTATAACTTGACAGCAGCAATGTGACCCCACGGCAATCTAGTTGGCGTGTGTGTTTGTGTGAGTATTTGTGGAACAGCTCCGTGCCGCACGTAAGTACTATGACAACAAACAACCTTTATTTTGCTTTTCGTGCTTGAACAGCAACGAGCGGAATCGGCCACCGAGATTGGCCCGTGGTGTCGGACTTGTCCGTTGAATTATGGGTGAGCTGATTGCTGCTTGGCGGTCTCCATACTCAAGGCAGTTGCAGGGACGTTATGTCTACCAGCTCACAGCGGTGCCGAGAGAGACAAAGATGTGACTTATGCAATTCAACTACAACGTTGTCATTAGAGATGAAATGAAGGGTTAGTTAACATTACTCGCGGGATGTCCATGAGCCGCCGCAAAATCATTTGATGTGATTGTTGTCCATTAGCATAATTAAACATGCTCTCACGACTTATCTAAATTAACACCACTCGATCGGACCTGCTCACGCAACGTGTGAGGTATAAAATACATTCTTTGTAATCCAATCAAACACAGTCCATCTTTCCAGATCTCTCTTCTTCGCTTCGCTATCGTTGATGTCCATGCAACGCATCGTCGGCAGAGATCCACCCAGGGGCGTTCCCTCGGAACAAGCGAGCGAGCAATGAGGAAGCAGTCGTAAACCGATATGAATCTGTACGGAAATGAGTATTTCTGTTTGAACAGCAGCAGCGTGGCTTTGTAGCCGAAACGGAATGGACAAAACTGGAAAAACGGAGACTCCCGGGCGCGCGCGGTTGGGTGGGACGGAGTTGTAAACCGAGGTGAAAAGCTGTTCAAACAGAACGTTTCTCAGCTGTGTGGGAGCGAGCGTAACCATCCGTTGCATGAGAGCACAAACTGGGTATCTGGGAAGAACCAACGCTGAGAATGGACGGACGCGTAAAAAAAGCTCATTCAAATTCGAGCTCTCCGCTGGCCGGACAAACAAATTCGTTGATGGCAAAGGGTGATCATCATCGGCATAATAGCAGACCTTTTTATGCTGCTGTTGTTGCTTCTGCTACTGCGTCTCATAAAAACTGTGTGTGTGTGCATAAAAAACGTGCACGTAGCGTTGTTTGGTGACGGACTCGTAAAAACAGCCGTCGGAAGCTAGGAGGAGTCAATCGCCGGGAATCAATTCTGCATGCGACTCGTCGTCTGGGTCGTTTTCGTTTCGGGAATTGGTGGTTCGTTTTTCACGTCAATGTGATCGTTTGTCAGTTGCTTTTTTTTATTTTATCTGGGATCCGGTGTTGAGTCCGGATGTTTAATTTGGGGGACTCTTCGTGCCACGGCGTTCGTTTGTTTATAATAGAGATCAGAATGTCGGCCTTTATAAACAATCGAAGTCATTTTCACGCATCGATGGAAGTGTGTTTAAACTGATCTTCAACGCCTTTGGCCATCATTATGAGCTTCTCCTAAGTAGTGCCCGTTTTTCGAAGCGTGAAGGTGACTCGATAGAGTGTTATGTATATTTGAGGAAAAGTCAAAATGGTTGTTTGTTTTCGTCTTACAAGTTACTCTACCCACACAGCTTCCGGAACGTCCATTAATTACGTCACGCAAAAATGACTGTTTATAACCCCCCCCCCTTGTCACGCTTTTTGTATGGACCTTCAAATTTTTTTGTATGGATCGTCACATTTTCCCAAACCCCCTTCCCCCCTTACTGCGTGACATAATTAATGAACCTTCCCTTGTCTCGAGAAAGGACCGTGATGAGTTTGTTCTGCTATCTCTTTGTTTTTATTTATTTCTCATTTCGAAAGAGAATAATAATTTTTATCGAGGTTAAACATTATGGAACATCAAGATTATCGAAACAAAAAAAAATCCTACAGGATAAAAATGAGTTTGTTTTTATCACGTCAATCCATGACGTACGTTTTGGAACCTTTTTTTTATTAAATTTAATTACCACATCTCCATTTTTTCTAACGGTTATTTGAATTATGCAGCAAACCTGGCCGTAAGAAGCATTTGAGTTTGCATTAATAATAGCAGCGTTTGGCAAATGTAAATGTGTCTTCTTCGACTTATTGTTACGTCATGTCATTTAAGTTATCATATCAGTTTTTTTATGGTCTTGTAAATTTAAGAACACAACTAACTGGCCGCTCCTTCAAAGAGCTCCTTGAAGAATGATGAGTGATTGTAATGACTGCAGCCACACAGAAAAAAGTAATGAATTTTAACAGGCACGTGAATTTTCTCCTCGTTTAATTCCAAGCCAAAAGAGGCGTAAGCAACGAAATTGTTTGCAATCTTTCATGCGCCATACAACAATGTTTGCACTCTTTCATACAACAAGCTAGATTCAGGCGTAATTTGGTTTACATTTACATGAAGTCCCATTTTTTCTGTCAAATCTAGCATTCCCTTTATGTGCATTAGATAACGCAGAAAATTCAATGTTTCATTTTATCTGAGCATCGCCTCAATGTTTGAACTTATATAACTCACAATCTGTACTAGATATTTAATATAATTCAACACAACAGTTGGTATGCTTACTTTACTTACCTTACCAATCAGACTAAGGCCGACGTGGCCTCTACTGTACACAGAAGTTGTCTCCATTCTATTCGGTCCATGGCTGTCACTCGCCAGCCTCGCTGTCTGCGGAGCCTCTTCTTCTTGTACCCGTCGGCTCGTTTTCGAGAACCATTTTCACAGAGCTGTCGTCCGACATTCTTACGACATGCCCAGCCCATCGTAGTCGACCGATTTTTGCGATGTGTACGATGGGAGGTTCTCCCAGCAACTGGTGCAATTCGTGGTTCATTCGCCTCCTCCACGTTCAGTCTTCCATCTGCACTCCACCGTAGATGGTACGCAGCACCTTCCGTTCAAAGACTCCAAGGGCGCGTTGGTCCTCCACTAGCAATGTCCATGTTTCGTGGCCGTAGAGAACTACCGGTCTAGTTAATGTCTTGTAGATTGTGGTTCGGCGAACTTTGTTCGATCTTAGCGTCCTTCGGAGTCCAAAGTAGGCACGATTACCAGCCATAATTAGCCTTTTTATTTATCTGCTGGTGTCGTTATCGGCTGTCACCAATGAGCCTAGATACACGAAATCGTCTACTACCTCGATTTCATCACCGTCGATCTGAACTCGTGATAGGAGGCTAACATTGTGTTCTCGTGAGCCTCTTCCCTTCATGTATTTTGTTTTCAACGCATTAATTACAAGCCCAATCCTACCAGCTTCAGCTTTAAGGCTGATGTCCGTGTCCGCCATCGTCTCAAAGTTACGTGCTACGATATCAACGTCGTCGGCGACGTTGTCAGACTTCCTGAAGATCGTGCCACTCGTGTCTATCCCAGCTCTTCGAATCACACCCTCCAATGCAATGTTAAACAACAAACACGACAATCCATCACCTTGCCGTAACCCTCTCCGAGATTCGAAGGGACTCGAGAGCGTCCCTGATACTCGGACGACACACATCACTCGATCCATCGTTGCTTTGATCAACCGCGTCAGTTTTTCCGGAAATCCATATTCGTGCATGATTTGCCATAGCTGGTCTCGATCGATTGTATCATACGCTGATTTGAAATCAATGAAAAGATGATGTGTGGGCACGTTGTATTTGCGACATTTCTGCAGCACTTGCCGAATCTGCGCAAAAATCTGGTCCGTAGTAGCCCGGGACCCATGAATACAGCTTGGTATTGCCCCACGAACTCCTTTGCAATTGGTGACAGGCGGCGGCATAACATTTGGGAGAGCAACTTGTAGGCAGTGCTCAGTAGCGTGATCGCACGATAATTGCAGTAAATCAGCTTGTCGCCCTTTTTATAGATGGGACACACTATTCCCTCCATCCAATTCTCCGGTAAACATTCCTCCTCCCAAATCTTGGTAATTACCCAGTGCAGCGCTCTGGCCAGTGCTTTACCATCGTATTTCAATAGCTCGATTTGAGTTGGTCAACACCAACGGCTTTGTTGTTTTGCAACCGACCAATTTCCTCCTCAACTTCCTGGAGGGTTGGGGTCGGGGTCCTGTCATCTTCTGCGCGTGTTCCCAGATTTATTACCGAGCCACTTTCGTTCGCTGTAACATTACCGTTCAGGTGCTCGTCGAAGTACTGCTTCCACCTTTCAATCACCTCACACTCTCCTGTGAGAAGGTTGCCATCCAGGTCTCTCCACGTAAAAGCTTGTGGTACGTAGCCTTTGCGCGAGCTGTTCAACTTCTCAGAGAATTTGCGTGTGTCGTTGGCACGATACAGTGCTTCCATTTCTTCGTGATCTCGATCTTCCCTCTGGCGCTTTTTCCTTTGAAGAATAGAATTTTGTCTGTTCCGTGCCTGTCCATACCGTTCCACATTCGCTCTCGTACGGTGTTGCATTCGCCATCAAACCAGTCATTTTTTCGATTCGGTGCAGAAGTACCTAGTGTCACTAATGCAGTGCTACCAATGGCGGTTCAAATATTTCTCCAGCCATCCTCAAGAGTAGCAGCGCCAAGCTGCTCTTCCGTTGGTAGGGCTGCTTCTAGCTGTTGCGCGTATTCCTGAGCACCTTCGGTTTCCCGTAGTAGCTCAATGTTAGGTCGTGGCGTCCGAATTCGACGCGTGTTGTACACCGTCGAGAGTTTTGAGCGCATACATTACTTGCTGTGAGCAATCTGATGGAGTTCGAATCGATGTTCATACACTGACAATCAAGATGCATATATTTGAAATAGTGGGGTAAGTTTGCTAGAAAGTAATAAAAGAAAGGGGAAAAATACATGGAGCAGCAATTCACCTTAAGGGCTTATGCTGAATCATTAATGACGGCAATCATTACCTCAACATTTAAAATTGATATAACTTAGAGTCTGCACTAGATATTGAAAATTTAATCACATCAGTTTGTATGCTCACTTGCTGTGAGCAAGCTGATGGAGTTCGATTCGATGTTCACACACTGACAATCAAGATGCATATATTTGAAATAGTGGGGTGAGTTTGCGAGAGCGAGATAAAAGATAGGAAAAAATACATGGAGCAGCGATTCACCTTAAATGTACAAGATGTTTTCCTAAGAGTGCGCTGTTAAGGCACTCTTAGGCACACGGCAGCTATTTCTAGTATATAGTGAGCTGTATGCTAGAAAACTATGTAATAGTTCATAACAACACCAAAACTATGTAGTGATAGCTCATAGTTATGACTTGCATGCGATAGTTTTACGCTATGATATAGAGCCATGCCCGTAGTCGTGTGTACACTCAAGCGATAGTTTCTATGTTAGAGTAGTAGGCGATGAACTATTCCATATGGATGGATTAGTTCATAGTTCGTTGGTCGATGTTTTTTGACAGTTCGTTTGCATTTTTTGCTTGTATGTGTTTTTACCCAGGGTGAGTCGCTTAGCACAATATCCCTTGTGCCAATTTTTTTTAGTGTGCTTCTAAGCGTTACAATGAGTGCCAATAAGTGCCCATGAGTGCCACGGTAATTTGACAGTTCAATCGTTATGGTTTGGCTACGCCTTGCAACCGGCGATTGTTTTGTTTAGCTATGTATTTTTTTTGTAATTTGAGTCTCGGTCAAGGTTTTTTTGTGGAAACCGTGTTTTTGATACTCCTGCGTTGAGACAGCAAATTTCAGTGATAAAGAATGAAAGCCCAAGAAGCTTGGCGCTGGAAGTAAGTGCAAGAATTCCTTTAAGCTTTTATATATTTATTAGTGTTTTCTCCTTTTTCTCAACAGCTCACGTACACCTGCGAAAACAATGAATGAGGCGAAACTCCACATTTTGATGGCAAATTCATCTGGCATTATAACAAAAAGTTTCAAGCCATATCTTCCACACTGAAAACTTATTTTCGTTAAATAGCTTTCACGCGTTTCGTAAACATGGATTTTGTACATAGAACAAATATCTCGTATATTGTATGAAACATTCATAATGCTTTATATCTGGTGAAATGCTATCATTACACCTTTGTACAATGCACGAAATGAATTTCGTGAAGACTAGCCAATCGCTTTTTCTCTTTTATACCGTACTCATGCATGATGGTGTTGGTGCTGGTATGGGCGGGAATAATTTATCTATCCTAAAATAGACATAAGAGCGGTGTCGAGAGCTATAGCTTCACGAATCACCATGGCTTAGTGAGATCAACCACGGATTCAGAATCAGCACTTTTAAAAAATCAGGTTCGAATCCCATGACAGAACTATTGAAAAGACGCTGGACAACTCCAGGTGTTTGCGCTTTTTTGGCAATTACATGTCGAGTCGATAAAATAGATCTGTCAGTCCTTCATACAGCCACCAGAGAGACGTTTCTTTTTAGTTTGTGACCAGATATTCGTAGCTCTTTGTATTGTTTACGTACAATGAACGAATGCTCTTTCTGTGTCAATAAAAGCTTCGTGCTTTTGACAGTTGCGCGTTGCTATTAATTACGAATGTATCTTCATAATGAGTACAAATCAGTTTCGTTTCAGAAAACAACGAATGGATTTGTGAGTATTACCTTCGATTTTGTAATATAAACTAAAATTAACTTTCAGTGCATGAGAGATTGCTATGTAATAATATAAATTATTCGATTCATTTGTTATTTTACTAAGTAGTTAATTGTAACCATTTATTATAATGTGTATTTCATACATTCCATCATAACCTTCTTCATTCCTTTCTTCATGCATGGTCTCTTATCCGCACGAACAAATTGGCATATATTTCTCTGGACCATTGAATGGATCATAAGATATGATATCTGAGTCGTGTGAAGTACTAGTAGTAATCTCTAACAATGTTTCTTCGTTGGCATTGCTGAGGCCTACGAACTACACTGCAGCATGAGAGTGACTAATTAAATTTAATGTTAATGGATGTGTCGATATGTCCGAATATGTTTGACGTCATTTCTTTGCAGTGTATCCGTTCTTCCATATTCGCTCTATGGAGTTCCACCAGCTGCAACTTCTTCACAAAGGCTCTCATTCATGATCCGCGTGTCCTCTTCAATCTCTTGGATCATCAAAATCGTTACCTGAGTCAACGACTGGATGTAATGGAGGTTGATGATTTCATATTCTGCCATCCAATTGCTGTGCTGGAGAAAATGTGCCCTAATTATAGCTGCTAAATGATATCATGCCACGACTTATTAATTTAACCGCTTACCTCATCCATTGTTCCACACAAAATGTTGCCTAAAGAAACAAATAGCTCGAAAGGTCACTTATAATCATTTTTTTCTAAAACTTATGTCTGTATCGTGACGAAACAAACAAATCAAAACAACACCACAACAACATATAACGTCAATTTTACAGGGCTGCCAGATTACATTCGAAAAATCCAAATGGCAAAAGTGTGCCACAGAGTGCCACACATGTTGCGTATGGTGTACGATTTTCTTCTACGGCGTGCCTGGCACACTGTTCTAAGCGACTCGCCCCTTGGTTTTTACGGTATTTTTAAAGCAAAAATTAACCAGGAAAACGAAATTCCTCTTGATTGAGCTGTAGAAGCAACATCCGGTGTTGTGGGAACCAAGTAATCCCGATCACCTGTGGTAGTGTATGCTTCAAAGAGAGTTTATTATTCTGCTTTGCAATTCCTCATCCGAAAAAAGTCAAGACCTAGCTAAATACTTAGTGTTTTCAAGATGAAAATTTGAAGCGTAAAAGTCATCATATGATGAGGTGGGGCTTCTCTCGAGCTGCGCCAAAATCGTCCACGGAACTTAAAGAATAAAAAAATCGGGCCACTATGCTGAGTAAATTGGCCAACCTGTTGCTGGAGACGTTATGGCTTATGCGATGGCTACACTGAAAATTTATTTTCGTAAAGTAGCTTTCACGCGTTTCGTAAACATGGATTTTGTACATAGAACAAATGTCTCGTATGTTGTACAAAACATTCATAATGCTTTTTATCTGGTGAAATGCTATCATTACACCTTTTTTGTAAAATGCACGAAATGAACTTCGTGATGACCAGCCAATCGCTGCTTCTCTTTTATACCGCACTCATGCACGATGGTGTTTCTGCTGGAATGGGTGGAAATAATTTATCTATCCCAAAATAAAAATCTAAGCTCTGTCGTGAGCTATAACTTCATGCTCATTAATCAAGATTGTTTTCACGAGTCAGCGTGGCCTAGTGAGATCAACCACGGATTTCGAATCAGCACATTCCAAATATTCAGGTTTGAACCCCATGTCTGGAACATTAAATAAAACGCTGGACGATTTCACGTGATTGCACTTTTTTTGTCAATTATATTTTGTCGATAAAGTAGATCTATCAGTCCTTCATGCAACCACCAGAGAGACGTTTCTTTTTAATGTGTGACAAAATAATCGTAGCTCTTCGCATTGTTTCCGTACAATGAACGAATGTTCCTTCTGTGTCAACAAAAGCTTCGTGCTTTTGACAGTTGCGCGTGCAATTAATTACGAATGTATCTTCATAAAAACAACAAATCAGTTTCGTTGCTGAAAACAACGAATGGATTAGTGAGTATTACCTTCGATTTTGTAATATAAACTAAAATTAACTTTCAGTGTATGAGGAACTTGAAAAACAAATTTGAGCAGGCCTAGTAAGAGAAAATAATTTTCAGAATATCTCAAGAGCAGCTGATCGCCTTGCGTCAGATGAGACTTTCAATTTGCCCACCATCGGAGCCGAAAGAGGCATTTCAGGAGCCAAAGATCCTGCATTAGATTCTCCAATAGGAATCGGTAAATACCTCACCATCTCGGATCCTTCCTTTAGCTCTAATGTTGACATGCTAAAATTTGTATTCAGTACTCGCAATGGCCATTATAATGATGTAGAAGGAGATGTTCGCTCATCACCATGAGGCACCAAGAGTGCACATTAATGTTTTTGCTAGAATGATAGATATGAAGAGAAAGTGTTGAGGGGCATGTTATTGACGCTCTCTGCATACTAGTACATACTACCATACCATACTACCAGTGGAAGTTCTCTGATGAACATCTCTGAAGTTCACTAAAGAACATCCTTAAACTTCTATAATTACCTACCCTGAATTTCTGTGAAGAGCTTCCTCGAAGTGCCTCTGAAGAACTTTCCTGAACTTGTGTAAAGAACTTTTCTAAATTTCCTCTGAAGAACTTCCCTGAAATTTCTCGAAAGAACTTCCCTCTAATTACTTTCCTTAAATTCTCTGAATAAAATGTCCTGAACTTCTGTGAAGTATTACCTGAAGAACTTCACTGATTTTATCTAAAGAAATGCCCCGTACTTCTCTGGTGGGCTTCCCTATGATTCTCTGAAGAACTTTCCTGAACATCTATAATGAACCTCCCCGAATTTCTCTAAAGAATTTGCATTAACTTTTCCAATGAACTGACCTGAACTTTTCAGAATAATTTCGCTGAACTACTGATCCGGATCTTCATAACCCATCTCTTGTAGCAGATAAGCCTCAATTCCATAGCCTCCAATATGAGCAATCCATGATTTTGTAAAGACTTTGCCAGTTCTTCGTTTATCCGCCTTTTCAATATGAAATACGCAGCAACTGCAGCAATTTTTCATTATCTGTCCATAGCTATCGAATGTGTCCATGATAAATTCCAAATTTTATTTTTTACAAGCTTGCAATTGAATATATGCGACCACAAAGAAAAACAATCGTGTGTAATCCGAAAAAAAGTTAAGTGATAGCGTTGTCACAGAGATTTCTACTAAATAGCTACTACTAATTCATAGCTCATAGTTTTGCAAAACCGTTTCTCGAGTCTTATAGAACTATGAAATAGATATCTATAACGGCTATATCATAGTGAACTACAGCATAGACATGCACATAGAGGGAGTGTGATGAAGTGCACAAATTTGCACTAAGAGTTTTACACGATAAAAGCAGCAACATGTACTGCAGTCTCTTAACATTTGAATTAAATGTTATTTGTAAACAAATGCAATTCATGGAACTAATCCATGAAAGTCCACTACTCCAAACAAAAGCATGCAAGAATTAGACTCAGTGGAAATTATAGTTTAAAGCAGCATTATTTAAATATAAAACTTCATTGGCACATTACTTAGCATATGCATAAGCAAGATTTGTAAGAACTGATTAAAATCAAATTGAAATTTAACTTTCAAATTCAGTTTTAAGGCATAAAGGGTGTCTCACACGGAAAAAACGCTGTAACAAATTATCTATTTGACCGATCTTTTTTAAACTAACAAACAATACAAGATAACACATTAGTAAGCTTTTGGCTTGTTTGTTTTATTCAACTCCAATACCATAACCGTACGCTCGCACCTTACGCTTAACTCCACTGATTAGGTTCAATACAACATCTGGCTGCAGCTTCTTCTGTACGGAAACCCACTTTTTCTCCATATCTTCCTCAGATATGACCTCCTCGGCATGCTTCCGTAGTGCCTGCTTCAAAATAGCCCAGTATTTTCCGATGGGCCTTAGTCCCGGAACTCATGAATTTCATTAAAGATTCCAAATTTTAATTGATCGTTGGGGTGGATGCTGTGTATTGGCTGAAACTTTGAGCGGATTTAAACTTCTCTTCGAGTATCTTGCTCAAAGAGGCATCAAGTTTTTCACATAACGTTTGCATTAAAAAAAATCGACAAGAATTGCCGACTTTTCATAGGAAAGAGGCTTCACCCGCACTGACAAAACTTCCCCATCAATCATAGTAACTCATGAGTTAGCAGACTAAATTTGACAGCTCTATCAGTCGAACTCTAACCGTGATGGCAAAAACAGTGAAACAACTCCACTCAGAAGTGTGCGCGTTTAAAGAACGGTACCCCGCCGCGATGAAAACGGACATCGTACTTTGTGGACGCCGAAGACGCTCGTTCCGGCATCTACAACATCTTGGCACTATTAGACAACAATCAGAGCATCGAAAGAAAGCCCGGTTCCGGACGGCTGATAACCCTGCGCGACATGAAGTTCCAAAGGATGCTGAAGAGGAAGACTGAGGGAAAAGTGGCTATATCGCTGCGTGCGCTTGGCCGGGAGGTCGGTTCAATCGACCAAACAGTGAAAAAGTACCTGGCAAACATGAACATACATGACAGAAAGCAGAAGTCGCGTCCACTGGTGACGGAGCTGCAGGCAATGACGCAGCGGCAGCGGCTGAATAAGATAGTCAACTCGATTTTCCCGGCAAATCGCGACGCGTCGGTGGTGATGGACGACGAGCCCTGTCTCACCCTGGATGGCAATGGCTGGCAGGGCACTACGTACTTTAATTCCACAGGAAATAAGTGAGCTCCGAGGTGAAGTTCATTTCACACACCAAGTTCCCCAAGAAGGTGCAGCTGTGACTGACAATCAGCGAAAAGGGGATATCAAAGTCGCTTCTTTCGCTCCGGACTGGCCGTGAACGGGAAAATTTATAATACGAAATGCCTGCCGGATGTTGCGTCATTCTACAAAAAATACCATCAGGGCGAAGACGCGGTGTTCTGGTCGGCCCATTACTTGAAGCGATCGTTGGAGGAGATGGAGTGACTGAATATCGATGTAAAGTCGGCGAACCCGCCCAATGTCCCCCAGCTGCGTGCAATCGAGAATTTCTGGGCCATCCTGAAGCGTGAGATCCACTCCAAGAATTTTGTCGCGAAAACTGAGGAGGAATTGATAAATAAAACGAAGAAAGAACTCAAAAACATGCCTACACGCATATTTTCGTTCGCAATGGAAAGAACCGAATGTTCCGTTTAACTGCCTAAAGCCGGCTCGCAAGGGTGTAGAATCAACAAAATGTTCTTCTGGGGCGTATCGGTGGTTTCGAGCGTTGCTAATGTGTTTAACAGGTTTTCCCGAGGACATTTTGGTGTTCAAATGTAATAGGTCTACTACAGGTTCCCCCAGGGACGTTTCGGTGATCCCGAGAGCGGCTAGTGTGTCCATATGTCCACTCAAAGTTTAAAGAAAGCTTTGTGATGAAAAGAAGAAGAAAGAGGTGTCGCACTGCATGTTTTGGTGTAAAAATGTAATTGGCCCCTGCTACAGGTTTGGTGGCCTCGGGAGTGACAAATGTGCCCAATGGTCTTTTTTCGTATATCTAAACATTCTCTATGAAAAACCATGACGATAGAGCTGTCGCACGGCATGTTTTGGTGTTAATATGTAATAGGTTTTCTACAGGCTCCCCCGGGGTCGTTACGGTAGTCCCGGGAGCGGCCAATGATCTTTTCAAGTATGCCAAAACCTTATTTATGAAAAATCGTGAAGATATAGCTGTCGCATGGCATGTTTTGGCGTCAAAATGTGATAAGCCCCTACTACAGGTTACCCCGGGAACATTTCGGTGGCCCCGGGAGTGACCAATTGGTCCAAATATCCACTTTAAGTTTATAGAAAGTTCTGTGATGAAAAAAATAAAAAAAAGAAGAAGAAAGAGGTGTCGCACGGCATGTTTTGGCGTAAAAATGTAATTGGCCCCTGCTACAGGTTCCCCTGCGAACGTTTCGGTGGCCCGGGAGTGGCCAATGTGCCCAATGGTCGTTTTACGTATATCTAAACATTATTCATAAAAAAACATGAAGTTAGAGGTGTCGCACGGCATGCTTTGGCGTCAAAATGTGATTGGCCCCTGCTACAGGTTCCCCCGGGAACACTCCGGTGG
Organism: Aedes japonicus; assembly: GCA_034211315.2. NCBI lineage: Eukaryota > Metazoa > Arthropoda > Insecta > Diptera > Culicidae > Aedes > Aedes japonicus. The sequence continues at coordinate 13,608 of JASCZW010007400.1, forward strand.
CCCCGGGAGAGGCCAATGTGTCCAAATATTCATTTTAAGTTTTAAGTAAGCTTTGTGATGAAAAAAAGAAGAAGAAAGAGGTGCCGCTCGGCATGTTTTGGATGAAAGAAAGATCTGGCCGCACCCAGAACCCTTCAGAGGAATCTGTTTCAGAAAAATTGCCATATCTCGACCATTTTAAGACTGAGTTTTGAGCTCAACGTATTTACTAAAGAAAGATATTTCTGAACTGCATCCTGTACAAAACTTCACCAGAAAATCGACATGTGAAACGTCCCCTCCGGAAACCCGAAATATCTCCGATATCCGGGAACCATGGGCATTTCCGTTACTGCGCTATAAAAATACATTAATTTCCCCGTCGAACGCTTCTAAAAGAATTAAAATCGGTCAATATTTCGTGAAGTTCTAACTCCACTCCAAATTTGACCATATATTTGTCTATGCAAGTGATTTTGTCTACCCCCTGTAAATTTGAGGTGGTGGTTTGAATATTTTGAAAATTATTGAAATGGATAATTTAGACCCGTAATCCTTTAAAATATATGAATTTTATGTGCACTATCAATCTTTTATTTTTTTTTCGACAGTTTTTTTTTTCAGAATGCACAATTCCCCGAGCCTTCTACGCTTAACATCTCTTCAATTCGTCAATAAATTTAGCTGAAAATAAACATTCCATTTTTAGTTTGACGGAACAGCGTGCTAGATTGGAAGTTCGATTCTCGAATTCAAAACAAAATGTTCGGAGATTCTACTCAATCCTTCAAGCCGAATGCTCGTTGAAAAGTTCACGTGTTCATCGGTGTTTTCACTTCGACGCAACTCATTTTCAATACCAACTCATTCGAAAGTAAGCGTTACAATTGAGCACACGTTTCCATCCGCTTAAAAATGGCTACCCCAAAGGCAAACGAATCCCCGTCGTACTGCCGCTGTTGTTTAACGGATGGCGGCGATCTGCTCTTTGAAGTGTTTGTAATTTTGGAGGAGTTCAAGTGTTCAATCTGCGATCTGATTGCCGAACTTTGCGGAATCATTGTGAGTAAACGGTGGCCTTCGGAAGCGAGAAATTTGTTTTGAAATGTCTCGTCCTTCGGCAGGTTTCGAGCCAGGATGAATCATCGAAGAACATCTGCGGCCCTTGCTTGCAGGAATTGTGCCACACATATCGTTTCCGCGAACGCTGCCTTCGAACCAATGGGATCTTGCGGGAAGAGTCAACAGCGAATGGAGGAGAAGGATTTGTGAAGAAAGGCGAACCGGAATCGGAGGAAAAAGATCGAGCTGTCAGTGGCGATGCGAAAGAGAAGAACCCGAAGAAACAGCCAGTTGCAGTGCTAGAAAAGGAGACTCAGACCGAAAAGCGTGTCCAGGAAAAGGATGGCACAAAACAGACTGAAAAGCAACCGATGCTTACATGTTTTGAATGTCGGGATAAGTTCATCGGGAGACAAAAGCTGACGGAGCACCTTGTTATTCATCGCTGCCCGTACCAGTGTAACGTCTGTTTCAAACGGTTCAAACGATCCGATGATCTTGTGCTGCACAGAGGAACTCACTTCGATTCCGGACGTTATGGAAGAATTTATCTGAACCCGAACCGATTGGGACGATGGAGACCGGGCTGATAGACGCTTTTTATGGAACTGAACTCGGGGTGTAAAGAATGAAACTGATGGTTGATGAAATATACGATGATGAGGAAATTTTAACAACCACAGGTTTGAATGCAAGCTCTGGTTTGACACGTTCGGCTGGCTACCCACCGTGTCGAATCGATTCTATTTGGAAGCTTAATTCCAGCTATTTTCCCTCCTTCTATAGCTCATCTTTCATCCCTCAATCCTGTCCCATCGATCGGCATGTGTCGCTTTGTGACTGCTTTTATTCGGTTTACTCTTTTTGTCGTTTGTCTACTTCTGAAACACCTCTACCCCAGCGATATGTGTGAAGAACTGACTCCCGGCTAACCGCATACTCCCCTGTTCTAGTCACACTTTCCACCGAACAGAGCACCGTGATTAATCGGAACCGTGTTTTTCCCCCTTGTTTGATTATAACCTTTGTCGTTGTTGCGTGGCTGGATGCTGCGGCAACTCCCGACACAGTGATCTTGGGTAACATCCACCGCAGTTGGTTGTTTGATTTTCAAATTCCATAATGCACTACCGTCGGTGGCATCGGTTTATCTTTTCACCAGTGGAAACTTTTACTTCCAGCTGCCATTATACAAACAATCAGTTGATGAACACCAACAACATTCGCCAGCGGTGACACCTGGATAGTTGGATGGTTGGAATTCACTATAATCGCTATCAATAAATACCGCGATCGCTTAATGGACCCGGAGAATTCTCTCGCTCGCGCCAGACGCCCACGCGACCCATGTCCAACGCTAATGCGCATCGCTTTATTCAATCGAACGGCGTCGCTGCTGCGCGTCTACATTTCAAACAACGACTACTTCGATGTCCAAACGCCCCTTTCCACCCATGCAATAGACAACTATTCAAATTAATCCATAAGTTATCACTAATTTATGTCGATTAAGGTCGATGAGGTTCGACACACTTAAAGCGCCTCCTATCGATACTAGTCGCCACAGGCAATGTGTGGCGGTTGGCTGCCAATGCTACCATTCGACTACAGACAACTTTACTATCGGAACGAAGCCAACCTCGTGTGCTCGTGGTCATCGTGCGTGGGTCGCACAAATCAAGCTTAAACTGTCGTTCGAGGCGAGGACGACGACAAGCCGATGTGGCCATTTCGCTTTGATGCTTTGTCCGATATTTTGATACTAGGGATTGGCTAGTGAATTATTGGTTTTTGGCCAAATTGCCTGGGTGTGGCAAAAGGGGTTTATTCAAATTTGGCTGGGAGCTGGATGAAAAATGCATTAAGTCAGATATGGAAGTAGGAAGCTTTCGGTTGAATAGTCATCCGCAGTAATAATATTAAAGCTTATTGCTTTATTGGAGGTATAAGGTATAGTAACATTTTGCGAAGAAATATGTTATTCAGAATCAAGGGGATCAAGGGGATTTTTTTTAAATTATCGTACAGGCTTGGGCCGAAGGGTCTGAATTTGTTAAGAAACCTTGTTCACGAGTACTGTTCATGGTTATATGAACAAAAAATTAAATATTAAAAAAATCGGGGTTGCCAGTTTTCCTGGAAAACGCCAATTGAACCCGAACATCACTGATTTCAGCAATTCATAACTCAAGAACGATCCATCGTAGAATATTTTTTCCTCCAACCTTTAATGAAATTTCCTCAATTTGGCAAAAATACAATTAAAAAAAATTCTAAAAAATATTCCACAGCATAGTGATTACTTTATATAGTCAACTATTCAGTTTTACTATATAAAACAAATGAGATCCTACAATTATATGCTATAGGTTTCTGCTAAGTTTAATTTCAGGTAACTGTGGTAATACAAATACGGAGAGTTTCTATTATATTTAATCCAGCTCGTTTTATAGATTTTCCTTCACGGCTGATGCCACGTAGTGGGCCTGGTTGCTTTGACGCTTGTTGTAAGTGTTGTAGGTGGGGGTGAGGGCGGGGGTTTTGTTGTGATTTTTGCGTGACGTAATTAATGGACGTTCCATAATGGCGCTATTACCATAAGCCATATGGGGCTAGAAATCATAAGTTAACGCTTATGTCCCAACCATTTGAAGAGAAATGGAGCAACACTTAACCTTCTTAGACTAGATGCTCCCAACGACCATTTTTAAAGAAATTTTTGTTCTGAACACCATGTTTCCGTTTTCCGTGGGTTCCCCGTGTCTTTTTAAGCTGGATACCAAATCTTCCCTATCTCAAACGGTTGCATGGACGTGGTCAGGTTACCGGTCAAGGAGTGTCTTCGTGGAGATTATTGCGTGAAGAAACGTATCAGTAACCGATTTTGTTTCATGATGACATGCAATGTCTTCAACGAATTATTCCTCACCGTAGTTCCACCCACAAGGTGTACGAACGGCAATGCTATTGCTAATGCTTTAATAGTTGTTGATTTGCGTATATTGGGATCTCCTTCCCAATCCGCATCTCTACAAACGGTCAATTGAGATTCACCATCCTTCGTGTACATCAGCTTTGCATCACTCGTGTCACATAGGTTATCGCATAATGTCACTGCCTGCCAATGTTGACTTTCAGGATTTACATACTATAATTGTTATGTTCTCCATACGTGGAGTAACGATTACGATGTAGTGGAAAGTCCGCTCATCACCGATGAGGTCCTAAGAGTGGACCGTAATATCGGTTAGAATGGAAGATTTGAAGAGAAGTGTTGATAGTTCCGTCAGTGATACGGTGGCTGTGAAAATTGAATGGAAGTATTGAAAATTGAGCGAACGGTTTGGATATACGGCATGGTACTCGAACTTACGATCGCATTTTTGCCTGTACATCCCCAATGCGGGGAAGACCAAGGCACAAACGAATACAATAATGACCCAACTGCTTCTTTGAATGGAACCTCTTTCATCTCTTCTATATTTTCTGGGGTCTTGTAGCACATGTAGCACAAGTTTAATGCTCGGATAGGCGTTGCAACAGACTTACAGCTCGTCATGTTGAATCGGTTTCAGGGAAGGTCCATTAATTATGTCACGCAGTAAAAGGGGGGTTTCGAGAAAACGTGACAATCCATACAAAAAAATTTGAAGGTCCATACAAAATATGTGACAAAAGGAGAAGAGGGGGACGTAATTAATGGACGTTCCCTAAGACGTCTTCGATATATGCTTGTTGGTCCAGAAATAGCTTTCCATTTACTCGATCACGAATTATCTGCAGTCCTAGACAAAACTTTGGCTCTCCAAGAATCTTCAATTTGAATCGGGAATTCATGTAAGCTTACAACTTCTTTTTGACTTCAGCATCATTCGTGAATACCATGGAACGCACCGACATACGAGTGTATCAAAAATAAGCTATCCACAAACTTTTTCAAATTATAAGTTGAAAACCGACATTTTATTCACAAAAATGGATCCTTTATTGTTCGAGGTTAAACTTGAAACATAATGAAGACCGAATGAAATTTTAAGTCATTCCTTCACGAATTTTCGAACTTGGACTGAATGCTTTCATCAGTTCCGGGACAAGTGTTGCATCGCATTTTTTAGATACTTGAGCCCAAATTTTTTGAACTCCTGCATGTTCCCAGCTGCCTTACTATCTTCTTGAAGACTTCTTCGACGATTGCCCAGGCATACGTCTCGATGGGTCGAAGCTGAGGCAACTTGGTGGATTGATATTTTTTCAACGAAATCTATGCACTTTTCCGCAAGCCAAATGAGAGTGGTTTCAGCATAGTGACGTTAAATTCAGGCCAAAACAGTGGAGGTGTACTATGTTTTATATAAAGGCAACAATCTCTTCTGGAGACACTGCAGATCGATAGATTTCCGCATTTATAGTTCCGGTAGTGTAAAACATGGTTGACTTCAAACCACAGGAACATATTGTTTGCCATACCAGTACCTTTCGACCGAATTTCTCCACTTGAATCGACCTGTCCGCATCGCTCACATCCTCCAGTAGGCAGTAAAGTGTTGTGGTCCTGGAAGGTTTTTGAGTCCCTCCTTTGACAGGTCTCACCGTCCACCAAACGCATGGCCCTTGTTGCTATTTCTGCTTCTTCTGTTCTGCACTTTGTTTCGAGATTTTCGCTTCTTGTAGGTCTTCAGGTGATTTCGCCTTCTGACATGCTGGATCATTCCGACACTCGTTCCTACTTTTTTGGCCAAATCACGCGATTGACACTGATTTGTTCTTCGCGATCAGAGATACCACTTTCTGCTCCAGTTTCGGGTTGAAGAACCCGGGTTTTCAGCCTCTTCCTGCAGTTTCACCAAAAGAATAGTGTTCCCAAACTTCAAATTATGGTTTTCAACACTGCATGATGAATTCAAACTATTTTCAGAAATTTTGCATAGTAATACCTCTTCTCGCTTTGCCAGCGTCCAGACCTTAATCTTCACTTCCTTTTCAATATGACATTTGGAAACGTAATCTGAACCGCACAAACAAGTAACGGTGTCCACTAAATAATGAGAACGAAAAGAATGGGTCAGAAAAAATACCAGTGAAGTTTTGTTCAAACTGATTTATTTTATTAAGAGGGTCAACTTAAATCTTCAAACTAAGTTTAGTGAATATTGTCATATGGTCCGTGGTCCACGATGCGGCGCAGCTTAGTCGTTATGCTGGAACATGACCGTTGGACGGCAGCCACATCGATTTTTCGGATGCAGCTTTTGATCCTGTTGGTAAGTTGCTTGGTGTTCTTGGCCTTCCAATTATCCTTGTATACCATGGAGCCTCAAAAGACCGAAGAAATCCTCGATAGGACGGCACCGTGGCAAATTTGTCGGATTCCGGTCTTTTGGGACATATGGTATATTTTGGCTCTCCAAAACGTTAGCGTTTTTTTGCGTAGTGCGATGATGCCTTGTCCGGCCAAAACACGTATTTGCCATCCGAGTGATGTTGTTTAAGAAATGGGATGAGTATTTTCTGCAAACACTCTCTTTGGTACACCTCCTGGTTGATGGCCAAACCGCTTGGTTTGAACCACGGCTTCGAAATACCCTTATTACGATGTATAACATAACGATGTATAACATAACCTTCGATTCAAATTTGTGCTTGAACTTATACATTACTTTTGGAGGAGTAGTAGATTTGTCCTTAGTGTAGAATCGGTCGTTTCCGGTATCTGAGACTTCGAAAGAGGAAAGTAGCTTTCGTCGTCCAGAACGAAAGATTTTCCGCCGTAATTCCGAGTCATCCAGCGGCATTGGGATTTCACGGTTTGAATCTGCTCATCTGTGTACTCTGGGGATCTGGTTTTCTTTCTACACACTATTCCTTCTTTCTTTAAGCGTCTTGCAGATGAGTGACTTCGAACAATGGAACTTTCGGGCTGCTTCCCGTTGACTTACCGAATCCTTGTTGTTGAACATGTTGCGCAGCGAGCGGAGCGTTTTCTCATTCATTATTTTCGCTGGACGGCCGCAACCTTTCTTCCGGGTTACTCTCATGCATGCCAGGATATGGTATACGGTGGATACCGGAACTTTTTCACGACAAAAATGGTCCACCGTGTATTTTTTTCCACGATCTTCGTTCGCTTGAAAGAATTGTACAACGCGCGCGCGCAGTTCTTCCTGTTTCGACGGCATGCTGAACACGACTGAACATGTTAGAGTGAAATAAGAGTGTATGAAAATTTTCTGGAGAGTGCAACGATTCATTCATCTAAAGTGACATTTCTATGCGGCCGTTTTTGTTCTGATGGAAAAGTATTGAAATCATTCTCATTTTTTAGTGGACACCCGTTAAACAAAAGAAAGCTGACAGTCAAACGCACAGCATGCAGTGTTCAGAGCATAAAAAAACATCACAAATACATGCGTACAACGCAAATGTATGTGGATAGCTTATATTCGATACACTCCTTACAGTACATAATGGTGTCCTGCTGGCCAAAAATAAACCGAAAATATAAATTAATTTCTTAGGCGTATCATTACCATCATACTTTTCTGGAAGACCAATTTAATTTTGCAATAAAAGAGTAAGTGTTTATGTGAAATGTTCGTGATTTATCCTGAACAACCCTTGCATATTATCAAAACTAGGACATTTTGGATTGTTTGAGTCGAGAGTGGTAAATTCGACAGAGATTTTTTATTAAAACCGAACTGAATTTTTTTTTTTCAAATTGAGGTTCATTCTACTTTCGTAAACTAAATGTTGATTCAAAAAAAATCCTTTTTGGAACTTATTACAAGAACTGGCCTTTTTTACGGATACTCCGGATCTTCCGGGTGGCCAACATATGTGCTCTGAAGGGATATCTTCAGACCACAAACTACTTACATAAACTAAATGTTGATTGCAAAAAAATCCTTTCGGGGCTACATTCAAGAACTGGCCACTTTTACGGATGTTCCGGATCTTTGGGAGAGCCAGTTGGTTCTCAGCATGGTTCTCAAAGATGATCAAGCTAAAATAGTTTATTACTTTCAATGTTTGTATGCATTCAACGCTGATTTTGAAAGCAATTCACTAAGCGAGCTAAGATTGTCTTTGCTATGATTCTGGAGAGGAAAGAAAAACCTCCTGAAGTCCTGTCACCAAAGACTCGAAATTTACAAAATGTTTCGAGAATTTCTTTGCACCATATGAAAGGCATTAATAATAGCTAGAAACTGTCGTGCGTGAAATTTTGGTTTTCCCAGATATTCCCTATCAAATAATTGAAAGACTTATGATTTCGCCCCACTGAAACGGTCACCTTAATCTGAACCAACCGAAAGAGCAATGGCTCGGTCTGTAGAAACTTTCATAAGGAGCAAAAGGCCAAGCAAAATAATAAAAACCCACTTCTATTTTTCTTCTCCTTATTATTAAGTGATTTTGAATCCTAAAACAAACATTGAACAACCTGGGCCGTCATCAACGTTCCATGAACATAAATGCTAGCAACGTTGAGCACGAATACCCTGGACTGGGCAGCCCTAGCATATTTTCCGATCCCAACGGGTGAATGATATTCATTGTGGTTGATTGAATTTCATTCCTGACATTTCGAAATTCGTATTGAAAATGAACCTGTTTGCATGCATGAATAACAAAACAGTTTGGAAACCTAACCCTACATTCTACCCAGACAACCAAAATGCACGTATATTGCAAATTGTTTTCATAATATACAAACATATATGTAAGTAAATAAATCGTATAGAATACAAAAATATGGCTTATACATGCAAAAGTGGAGGCCATATACTGATTACCACGACAACAAACACGAGTTATCATTTGATTTCGCATAGAACTTATAGGTAGCCAATGTTATGTTGCCTGAAAGTCCACACTTTTGAACCTAACGAGCATGACTTTTATCAAGACTGGACGTGATACTCCCTCTGGCCGAGAAACCAAGGATGGGTAGGTTGCTGTATATTTAAATATTAGTACCGATTTAAACCAACGGTAACGATGCCAATGCTAATTTTAATAGTACTTTCATAATATTTTACATTTTTCATTGCAACGGCAATGAAACATATCTGCTGCCACCAGCTGATGGTTTAAACGTGTTGCGATACGATTTATGTCGCTCAGAATTTAGTTGATTGCTGGCTTATTACCGCATAAATATGATGGTTTTGCATATGGTATCAAATTATATGAATGGATACTAACAACTCATAACCACCAGCAGAGAAGTGCGTTTTTATTCAAGCTGAAATACCGACCTTTAAACTATTGATGGTCTGCGGGTCTCTACAGTTGGCAGTAGACGACTGTTTTGCGAAAAATGTATATTAACCACCACTGATTATGGTCACTTACAAAATATGATCCATTGTGAGCACAAGATTTTAATAACGCTTGACGGACACTTTTAACCAACTGTAAGCATGCTGTTGGGCGCACTCACTAAGTGTGATGTTGGTTTTAATTGGGAAATAAGGTATATTAAAAAAAAAAGACGCTTGAGAGTCGATCTCGTCCGATTTATGTCTACAGTAAGAATTCAGCTGGGACCGCTCACAAAAATGTGAACATTAATTGACAGACAAGGTAGTTTAAATAACGCTTAAGAGCCGCATTTGATCTATCTAAACCAACAGTGAGGATGCTGTTGGGGTCACTCACAAAATTCAACAATGGTTTCCTTTGTTTGAAAAACAAGATTTTAGACAACGCTTTATACCCAGGTAGCATACTACGGTCATAATTAGTTGTAGTAACTTGATTATGATTTAGCAAGTCATATTTATGTTATCTCAACCGAATGGCAACAAGTGTGCTACTATGGAAGCCAGTTTGAATCGATTTAGACCAAAACCAAGAAAGCTGATTAAGCTACCACCAAGATTTGATGGTGGTTTGAATTGCTAAGAAAGGGTAACTTGAATGCCAGTTTGCAAAAATTTATACCAAAACTAAGGATGCTGTCACTCATGATGGTGGTGTTGGTGTTTGCTATGAAAGACATGATTGTTTGAAATGTTCGAGTATTGAATCGAACCAGTAAGAATGCTTTTGTAACCACTCACAAAGTATGGTGGTAGATGTTGCTGGCTAAAATCGGCCAGCCAAATGGGTCTACTACGGCATTCCGAGAATTGTTATAGAAATACATAGAATGAACTAGTAGACAAAAGGTCTCGAAGCTCCAGAAGAAACTAACGTAAGACCGTATAAAAAAAAAATAATCAAGAGAAAGCCATTTTTACTGCAACAAATGCACTGGTTGCCTATTCTAATCATAGGTTAAGTTCTATCCGGACACCTTAATTTCACACAAGGAAACAAGGATGGAGGACTGAGATTGCTAAGCAGTCCAACTTGTTGTACATCTAACAATGAAAATCTACAACAAAACAACGAAACATGAGCAGTGTTCACTGCGACAACATTCTGGATGCTGAGGGCCTTAGAGCTGTTAATACCAATGTTCCCCGCTTGTCTGTATTTGGCTCTGCACTCACTATCCATAGTGATATGGTGATTTCAGTCGGCAATCACTTAAAAAACTCAACTGGATGCGGTCCTGATGGTATTTCTTCAATTGTTCTGAAGCATTGCCTTAACACACTCGCTGCGCCCCTGGCTACGGTCTTCAATTTGTCATTAACTTCCGGTTTGTTTTCTGAATGCTGGAAACAGTCATTTGTTTTCCCGATACTCATAAAGGGATGCAAACGATCCGTCGCCAACTATCGCAGGATTACTGCACTAAGTGCTGTATCCAAGCTATTTGAACTATTCACAGACTATTTCTCCTGACCAACACGGTTTTATGCCCAAGTGCTGGACGGCGATCAACCTTGCCGTATTTACATCGTTCGTCAGCCGTGAAATGGAACGCGGTCATCAAGTAGACGCCATATACACAGATCTCTCTGCGGCCTTCGATGTGCCCGAACCAGCAGATTGCACTCTTCCAAATACGACAAAATGAGGGTCTCACGATAGATTTCTCAGTACCTAACTGGTAGAACCATGTTGTGAAGTTTTCATATTATGCCCTTATGAAGTTTTTCAGTAACATCCGGCGTTCCACAAGGCAGCCACCTTTGGCTATTCTATTTCCTGTTATATATGAACGACGGGAACTTGCTGTACTACATGAAATGTCCAGAAGACGCCCATTTTCTTTAGAGAGAACTACAAGTGTTCAATGAATGGTGCCGTATCAAATGAATGTCCTTAAATGTATCCAAATGCTCGGCTATCTCCTTTTCCGAAATCGTGCGATGTATTTCCACTACTATATCATTCGAGGAACGCACTTGAAACGTGAAACAACAATCAAGGATCTGGTAGTAATGCTCGATTTCAAACTGTCATTCGAGAACCACATTGCCTATATTGTTTCTAAAGCCTCATCGCAGCTAGGACTTCAAAGACGTTCATTGTCTGAAGGCACTATACTGCTCTTTGGTTCGTCTTTTTTTGGAGTACTATGCTGTCGTTTGGTCACCTTTCTATCAAAATGCTGTCCAGAAGATCGAAGCCGTTCAGCGAAGGTTTAAACGATTTGCTGCGACATCTTCTTTGGCAAGACCCTCGCAGATTGCCAAGTTAGGAAAACCGGTGTAAGCTCATTAACCTGGACTTGTTGGAAGGGAGGCGTATGGTGGCCAAAGCGTGTTTCGTTGGTTACCTCCTTCAAGGAAACTCGACGACGAAACCTACGTTTACAATCTTTCTTTATAAACTGCTACTCAAGGACCAACAACGACAAACACGAACCTGTGCTAAGTATGGGCCATATGAATAAAAGCGTACTTCACCAAAGTATACGTTTTTATTCATACGGCCCCATGTGTCACGTTTTCGACAGCTCTTATAAAGAATGTGCACACCAAAAAGTAGTCGTCGGAAATGCCCTAATGCAGTCTTCTCCGTGTACGCTTTGCTAATCCGATCACTACTACATGAATATTAATGTATGTGTGCTATGATGAAGACGTCGTTTGGCTACAGTAACCTTTATTCAGTAAAATGGCGTCGAATCAAGAACGCGTGCGCGAAGCAATTTTGCACAAAAGAGTGGAAAATCCAGATATGTCGCACGGCGATATTGCCAAGTCATTAAAAATCGCAAAATCGACGGTTACTAAAGTGCTAAAAAACTTTCAGCAGCGCTTAACTTTAAAGAGAAAGGTCGGTTCCGGAGGTAACCATGATTCTCGTTTCGTCGCGGAGAGGAAGAAAGTGATTAAAGAATTTAAGAAGAAACCGAATATCTCCGTTCGTGATGTGGCGAAAAAAGTGAAAATGTCTCCATCGTTCGTCCAGAAAGTGAAGAAAAGTGCAGGCTTGAAATCATTCAAAGTAGGTGTTGCTCCAAATCGTAACGACAGCCAGAACAAGAGCGCAAAATCTCGATCGAGAAAATTATATGACACTATGCTGAAGGAATACGACTGCATAATATTGGACGACGAAACATATTGCAAAGCTGACTTTAAGCAGATACCGGGACTACAGTTTTATACCTCGTTGCAAAGAGGAAATGTTGCTGATCGTTTTAAGCAAAAAAAATTGTCGAAGTTCCCAAAAAATACCTCGTATGGCAGGCAATATGTGGATGCGGTCTCAGAAGCGACATCTTCATCACGACTGGCACTCTAAATGGACAAATTTACGTAAAAGAGTGTCTGAATAAACGACTGTTGCCGTTCATTCGGGAACACAACGGTTCGGTGCTGTTCTGGCCTGACCTGGCATCTTGCCACTTTGGAAAACTGGCTAAGGATTGGTACATTGCTAATGGTGTAAATATTGTCCCAAATTATTGCAATCCGCCAAATTCGCCAGAACTCCGTCCGATCGAAAAGTATTGGGCTCTGGTCAAGAGGAATCTTCGAAAAACGAATAGCGTAGCAATTGATGAGAAAAGCTTCAGGCGTAACTGGCAGAAAGCTGCAAAATTGGTGACGGATGACACTGTGCAAAAACTGATGGAAGGTGTCAAACGAAAGGTGCGGGCATTTGGATATAACAGGTCAAATTGTCTTAGCTGTATATGTTTTATATTTGTATTTTTATGAAGTCTTAAATAAATGATTTACTTTTGGTTTTTTCATATTTTCCATTTAATACCACTAACTTCCCGTTGACTACTTTTTGTTGTGCACATTCTTTAACGTGTTTAATTTTAATGTATCCCGTGATGTTAATAAGCGTTATTTCCGAAGATGTATGTGTTAATTGTTGTATGTAATTCAGTTTAATCTTATTGAGATTGGTATAAACATTTTTATCTGTTGATGAATCGACATATAAATAATTAAACATAAAATAAATTTGGTCATTAACTTGATAGTCACTCCTGATTTTCTTGAACATTAACAACCAAAACAAACCTTTCTTGTAACGATTGGTTAGTTTTTACCTGAGCTTAGTTACTTTCTTCACTTCTAATGAGCCCCATCCTTAACAGGGAGGAAAATTTCTCCTAAACATTGGGAAAGTTCACTCCATAATTTCTTGGAAACACATCTTAAATATCATAAAAGTTCTGAAAGCCATCTTTTGAACTTCTTCTCTGAAGTTTTTCTTCTGAACTTCAGTAAAGTTCGTTCCTGAATTTCTGAAAAATCTTGCTAGGAAGTACCATAGACTAATTCTAAAACCAGTAGGTCCAGAATAAATACGAGTTTTTTCTTGACTCAGTCAGTACTAGCACATCGGTCCCAAGCTTAATAATGTGCCCCTAATAATGAACTCACACGAACACACTCTCAAATATTCTGTCAAACAATACAGCAAATCAAACAAAGGCGCAAATATGTATAGCAAGGTGCTGGTTTCAAGGTGTACTTGACCAAGGGGTTCTACAACAGTGAACCAATTTCGAATCGCTAGTTGCATATTGATTGTTGATATAACTTTATTGACAATCTTTCATGCTACAGACTAGAGTTAGGCGATATCCAGCTTTAATTTACATGAAATATCCCATTAATTTCTGCCAAATTCAGCATTCCTTTTATGTACATTAGATAACGCAGAAAATTAAATGTTTCTTTCAAACTGTGTACCTAGCTCAGCCAATTACCACTAACTGATGAAAATCGCTTATTAAAACAACACTTACTCTTAAAATGTGACAGATCAAATACTAGTTTCCATGGAGTTGATTTAGTTGACCAACTCGATCAAATTTCGTCGATCACGACATCTGTCAAGCAAAGTGACGGTCGACTCGACTTCTATAATAGGGCCCTATGTATTTTCTTCATCTGTGTTGAAACAAATTCAACATTCAAATCATCAAACATCAAAATCAACATCAAATTCAAATCATGTTATAAAAACGAAACATTTGACAAGCTGTCACACATGACATTTGCGTTTAACTTACCTTGGATCTTAACATTTTGTGACGAATAAGGTAAGGTGTTTCGGGTCATATTGACCCGGATTTCAAACTCACATTGTGGAAAGTTTGTATGATCAAATTATTAAGCCTTTGCAGCCAAAACTATTTTTGAAGTTTCATTTTTTAGTTTCCGGTGAGTTTGATCCGATTAGCTACAAGGACTTTGTGCGAAACGTTTTGCCACGATCCGTGAGACGGCGACAGATACAAATACCTTTCAACTGCTTAAACTACAAAATTTTTCATGAGTAGTCTACTTCTAGCATTGAAATAGCCCAATGACTGTATTGGTTATTCTGAGAGAATCCGGAAACTCCGAAAGAACCATTTAAGAGTGGACAAATGTGGATTTTCGACGGCTCAAACTTCATGATATTTCAAGGACCCGTTTATAAACCACTTAGGCTTGTCAGATGGGAAAAAACATTAATCGATTAAAATCCCTTTGGGATTGATCAACAAACTTTCGATAAGATGTCTAGAAAAATTGAGCTCCTGTCTGTCAGAAATAAGTCAGCTCGAGTAGCAGACTTAATCGATTATTTATTCTATCTCTCAAGTTTAAGTGAAAATTGTGAATTGAGACACAGCCTTAGAATCATTTTTGAAAATATCAGTCCCCCTTCCCCCCTCGCAGACTTTTCTCCATAGTTTTTTTTAAATTTTGTATTTCACCTCAGTAAAGTTTACGTGGTTTATCATTTTTTCCCCAGAATAGTTTACGTAGGTTATAAATATCCCTTAATGGAGATGAGTATATTAGCCATTCCGGGACAACTAGGTGCCTTGGAATAAACCTTTAGAAGGGGATAAATACGGATTTCTACCGAAACCTACACAGAACAAAATAATTAATTTTAACAAACGTGTAAAATATCCCCTCGTTTAAATCCAAGCTAAAGGAGGCGTAAACAACGAAATTGTTTGCAACTTTTCATGTGCCATACAACAACATTGGCAATCTTTCATACAACAGGCTGGATTCAGGCGTTATCTGGCTTAAATTTACATGAAATATCTCACTATTTGCTGGCAAACCTAGCATTCCCTTTATGTGCATTATATAACGCAGGAAATTCAATGTTTCTTTTTATCTGTGTACACGGGGAGAAAACAGTCCCGCAAATGTAGACTTTTACCGAAACATGCCTTTCGAAGGCTCAGACTTCATGATTATTCAAATTGTCATTTTTTTACAAACTAGGGTGTTTCCCAACGACACTGGAATGACACTGATTTCTCGTCATTAACAAGACTCGCCCGATAACAAAAATAGTGATTTCGTTCATTTTGTGTATTTTATTGATATCCAGACAGTTGCCGTAGTAAATGCTTTTTTACTTTGCGGTTCCATGGATTTATTCAACTGAATTTGTTTAATTATCTTACCAATTTAGCAAATAATGAAAACTGCACATCCCAAGTGATAATTTTAGTGTTATTCCAGCCGTATTGCACTGCTCCAGACTATGTTGATAAAACTACATTCAAAACTGTTTTGTCCAAAAACACCTCCTCTATGCATCTTTAAAACCGAAATTTGTACAAAGTGCAAATAAATTAATAAAACCTTTTAAAGGCCATAAAGATTTTGAAAATGTTCAAGAGAAAGATGTTATGTCCACTTTAGAACCTTCATAAAACCTATTTGCTGCCATCAAAATCAGCATAGGGCCAAATGGCCACAGCTGTCAAACTTCACTGTGATATCCTGGTTGGTTTTTGTTGTTCTGCTTTTTTCGATTCTCTGCTCTTCTGATTCATTTAACAGTAAATAATATCTAAGAAAAAATTTCTAGTGTAGTGGAAAATTTTATTTGATAGCAAAATATCCAATACAAATTGATTTCTTTATAGCGTATCATGCTCCAAATCATATACGTATTTAATTTTATGATGAATATTGGCACGATAAAAGCTGCAAATTACTGCGGCTCGGAAATTATGCGATTTACAACAACAAAAACAAAATTGATACAATTGTATTCGTATAATTAATCATGAATTTCCTGACTTTCCTCAATGCCAACTTGCCGGCTAATGCATTTAATGGAGACAAAATGGTTTCAAAATGCTTTTTCAACTGATCATAACTAGTTATTTTGAATGAGTCCTAAAGCGACATTTCAAAACAGCATTTTACGAGTTCATAAAGTAAAAATAAAACCTTTGATAGGAGTAAAAGGAACTCTAGAAGACAAGGTTTTGAAATCGTTGTAAAGAAGCTGTGTAGGTTTTCAAAGGCTTGACTAAAATTTGAAACCTATTGGCACCTCTTGCTGCCATAATAAAACCAAATTGATTTCTAGTGGTTTTCCTAAAACATTAATAAAACTTAATAAAGCTGGATGGTTTCGGCTATGTTACATGGGATGTTGGACATTGACGAGATAGTCAACGTGAAATTGATATGGTTTCCTTAGATAATGACTCTTAGCTTGAATGAGTGACCATAGCTGCTTTGTCAATAAAACCATGCATTGTAGAATGTTTCGGCGAATAACCGTATTTGTGTCCTCCTGAATGGTTCATCTGGGATATCCGGATTGTTCCGGAATGGCCAATATGATCATTGGTCTATTTCAAGTCTAAAAATTTCAATTTCAGTTTTATTTTTCAATTTTCCCCGCATTTCAGGGTTCCTCCGGTTGGTTCTGGAATGGA
The DNA here is from genome assembly GCA_034211315.2 of Aedes japonicus. Taxonomy (NCBI): domain Eukaryota; kingdom Metazoa; phylum Arthropoda; class Insecta; order Diptera; family Culicidae; genus Aedes; species Aedes japonicus. Next base: position 30,721 of record JASCZW010007400.1, read on the forward strand.
CAATATCGTCACTTGTCCATTTCAAGGCTAGGAGTAAACTACTCATGAAAAATCATTATGTTTGAGCCAGGGTCCTGGCGGGCTGTCATCGTCCTGTAGCTAACATCTCTTACAACCAAACGTCAAAAGATTAATTGTTTGTAAACAATGCTGGCGTTCCTACCCGTAGCAACAAACGTTAGACGGGCCTTATTCAAATAAGGCCCGTGATATGTTGCAGACTGTCAAACGCTAGCAAATAGGATAGGGTTGCCAGGCCCCTGGTTTGAGCCGTCGAAAAGCATGTTCCAATGAAAACGTGTATCTGTCGCCGCCTCACAGATCGTGGCAAAACATGCCTTCTTCCGGCACAGATTCCTTATGGCCTATCGAATCAAAGAGGCAGTATTCACCGGAAACTGAAAATTGGGACTTACAATGGGGCATTTTGACTGCAAAAGTTTTAAAATTTGGTCATGTAAACCTTCCGCACTGTGAATTTGAAAACCGGGTCAATATGACCAGAAACAGCCCTTTTTTTAACAGCCTTTCAGAAATGTCTAAAAAGTTTGGGTTCGATGCAGAAATGTCCCTAGTAGCACACATGTTGCCATTAAGTTGAGAAAACATAAATGTGCCTTTGTTAGTCATAATCAAGCTGCTGCAACTAATTTTGATCGTGGTGTGCTACTTGGGGTTACTTTATATGATAAACACGCTCGTTCAGATTTACTCTAAATAGAGAAACTTTCACTAAGTTATGTATTTCCAAACTAAATGTCGAAAACTGAGTTATTTGATATAAGGAAACTGAGGGAATGCTATTCTGATTGTAAAAGCGCTGTACTTATAAAAATAGAGTAATTACAATGAAGCTGTCAAAAGCGAAAAACGTGATTCAGTCCAGGGTTCAGTCGAAAAAAAGTTTTCAAGATGGGACGGCTGTATGTTATAATCAACAATCATGTTTACGTCGAAGTGCAGGACTTAATCCATGAATTTCAATTGAACTACAAATTTAAAGTTTTTCAAAACTTCCGTTTCGAGTAGACAGTTGTTGGAAACAATCAACGAGTTCATTAAAATAAAATAAAATTAGATACTGAATAATGTTAACTAAAATTTTGACAAGTGCCCTAGTTAATCAGATATGTTTAGAAAGTTACAACTCTGTAACTAATTAGGGTAGTTCCAGTTTAAAAAACGGAGTCGTTTTCTACTTAGTTTTGTAAAAGTACAAACAAATGTGATTAAGTAATGTTTACTCTACTTTTGACAGGTGACCTAGTTAATCAAAAATGAGAAACCCTTCAATTACTCTAATTAGGGTGGTTCCACTTTTAACGAAATTGACTCGTCTTCTACTCAGTTTTGAGTTATTACAAACGAGTGTGTAGGAAAAGTCCAATAAATTCAAACTTTAAGATGCTTGTTTCAGAACGCTATATTATTTTTGAAATCCATTCCGGGCCATATTGACCCGGACACCTAGAGATGGTTAAACAAATTTTTCGCACTGAAGAAAGGTTTAGGTTAGGTTTCCCTAGTAAATTTGAAACAATGCACTTCCCGAAGTTCAACACGAGAGCCTTCATCGACATTTTGCGGAACCAGGTGCTGCCATTGATTGAGTTTAAAGCCAACTTCGAGAAAGAATCATGATGTCGTTTTTCAGCAAGATCGGGCAAATTCTGCACAATCTGGGTTGTTTGTTCGCGAGATTGCATTCCTCATACGTAGGATGACAGAGACAGAGAGAGAGCAAACGAGGAACACAGCATAAATCGGATCTGTCATGCCTCCTTCCATGCATGGCACGCCTGCAAACTATTCACCCATATTTATTGCCGCTTTATTATCCCAGAGAGAGTGTCTAATACTAAAAGTATATCTAACGCGAGCAGCATGGAGGAGAAATGACGAATGCGACAGTGAACTACAATGTTGCCTTATCGACTCACGCCATAGAGGCTTCTCAATGGGATACGGCTGGAGAAATGCCGTGTAGTTCATTATAAGCCACCTATCTGCCTATCTCTCGGTTCAACTTCAGAAGGTGACAAGTTAACGATAGAGTTGTATCGATAACGGATTCCTCGCTGCAAAGGGTCTTATGATACGTGCATACTCGGGTCTCGGAGGTGATTCGGGAAGTTCGGGACGCCCATATCATTAATCTGTTTTGATGAGGTGGGACGGATTAAAACTTGTTTGAGAATCGAAATTCTATCATTGCTCACAGCTTGATACCGGATTTAAATTTGTATCAATTTGTGTGGATGTCAATTCCCCAAAGAGCGACTTACCGTGCAAAGATCGATGAATCAGACGCAGCACAAACGGTGCTAATTGCTCGCGTAAATAAGACGTTAAAACGTCACTTAACCGCAAAGAGAAGAAAAAAATCATAAACAAATGCATCCCATTCGAGTTCGCGTCAGCGCCTACTAGACATTCGATTCAACAAAGCTGTTTCAATTTCAATCCTTCCGCCCAGCCAGCACTTCTGCTGTCAAGCAGCAAAACGGCGACAGCGCCATAAAAGTTGATGATGCGAAAAGTAATAAAATCCGACTAACCGGTCCCAGTGTGCCCTACCAAACTGCTAAGTACCGCGTAAACGGCGATGTATCACCTTTCAAATTTGATTCATGCTGAAGAAGACGAAAAACGGCAAAGGTGGGCGATTTGCTGGAACAATTTGTTAGAGAGAAACTCCGGGCACGGAGTTTTCAACCATCCCACACACCTTCGTCGTCCGTTGCAGTCGTTAAGGGTATTGTTCATATGCGACGCGAGGCAAGTTCACTTCCACAAACCCTAAGGCGCCATGCTGACACATTCCATTTCGTGCGACGGTCCAACGTGCATGACTTATTTACGGGCAATTCCTTCTTTTGAGATTTAATTTTCGAATTTACCGATTGAATAAAATTGAGATTTCTCTCGCGCTTCGTGCCACCCACTGAGGCGGAAATAATTGCCTTGCGGGAATATGATGGGGAACACTACTGAACACCTTCGCAGCAAGTCAGTACAAAATAGGACATGTGTGGGCGCCCCCGGTTCAGAATGCAAACCCCGTTGAGGTACTTTGATGTGATGCCTATTACCATCAGCAGACGGAATCAGCACAGACTTTTTTGAAAGCTTCGAAACACCGGAGCCAGGGTTATTTGATGAAATAAATGAACATGTCGACATCCATCGGCGTCGAGGTGCGTAGGCAGATGACCTGATCGTTACAGTCAAACTCCAACCTGATGTGGGTAGATGTTCATATGGGGTTACTCGGCGTGAGTTTGCTAACCCTTATTCCGAGTGTTTTTTTGGCTGACGACATATCGACGGTTCGGATCCGGATGACGAGAGCAGTCAGAAGGTCACCTTGTGCTGCTTTTGAAACACCCACAGTCCGAAAAGCAAGCCACCACTGACACTTTCGATTGGTCGGCTAATGTTTGAAGTGCGTACGGAAAAAATACGGTTAGTGGCGGAACCTGTCTGTTTGCTGACGACTAGCGGGGCCGGGGGACATCGTGACATGTGAAGTTGTAAAGATGCAATCGCTGTTTTGTCGTGATTGTAATTGCTCTGCTAACATGAATGCTAAGATTAAAATGTTGTTCAATTTGATATTGAAGGGACGGCGGTGACTTTTGTCGCTTGAAGGGACTTAGTTGCAGCCTGTAAATGTAACAATTACCAATTCTTTTCTAGTTCTCTTTGTTTTGGAATATAGAAACACGTTTTGTACTCCCATCGTTCGACAGTGATCCATACATATTTAAAAACAGCACGGGACACAAAAATTTAAAAAATTATTTCGATTTGATGCTTATTTTTATTTCTAAATAATAAATTGTTTATTTTTAACAACTTCTTTATTTTAAGTTGCTTGTTCGTAAATCAACTTCAATTATGTTTGGTATAAATTAAGATGTTTTTAGATTTTCCATTTTAAACGGTTAATTGGAAATATAGGTATCCACCATTTTAAAATATTATATTTAATACTTTTTAAAACGAAAAAAAAAGTTTTACTTCAGTGTACAATTTTTTTTCTCAAAATCTCTTTGATTATCGTTTTCCTTAGACACAGTTTCATTACAATGAACGACTGAAGACTTATGGTATTTCGAACATTACACATAGGAAAATGCATGCGCCCTTTTGAACAATTACTCTTGAGTCCAACAAATGTTTTTGACCATGTTGAAAAACGTAATTTCCCATACCGACACCATGTTGTTTTGGCTAATTTCACCTGGAATTGTTCGAATATGTCCATAATTCTATAGGGTCTTTCATCATGGTGTTCTTCAGCTGAGATCTGTATGACTGGAAGCTTGATAAGTTCAGAGAACTAAACTGGCATTCTAAAGGGCGAACACGAAATTATTGCGACACATTCAACAGGGCATAACTTTTTTACCATTGGGTAAAAATCAACCAAATTTTGCACACTTTTTCATTTATGTGTATTGTTTACATGCTTTCAAACTCGAAGTCGTGTTATTCGATTCAACGAAAATGGAGGTGAACCAACGCGAGTCGAGAGAACAAATTCTTTCCAAACACCTGTCGCACCGGCAGTTGGGAAAAATGTTGAACATTCACCATTCAACCGTTTCCAGAGTGTTGAAGCGGTTCCAGGAGTGGTTGACGTTGGACCACGGCAAAGGAACTGGAAGAAAACCGGGACCGGAGAACAAAAAGACGGAGGGAAAGGTGAAGCGGGTGATTAAAGCAAATCCCAACGTCTCAAGCCATGATTTGGCTAAAAAGATAGGCATGTCGCAGAGCTACGTCCAGAATGCAAAGAAGAGAGCTGGACTACATACATACAAGGTACAGAACTTCCCAAACCGCGACAAGCGGCAACAATCGACGGCTAAAACTCGGGCACGGAAGCTCTACGAGAAGATGCTGACAAAATATGGCTGCTGTGTGCTGGACGACGAAACGTATATAAAAGCTGATTTTAAGCAAATTCCGGGGTTGGAGTTTTTCACCGGCAAGAGCAAGTTCTATGTGGACGACAAATTTAAGAAGAAGAAAATGTCGAAGTTCGCCTCCAAATATCTCATTTGGCAGGCCATCTGCTCTTGCGGACTGAGGAGTGAGCCTTTCGTGACAAAGGGCACAGTAAATGGTGAGATCTACAAATCTGAGTGCCTCGAGAAGCGCCTTTTGCCGTTCTTGCAGCAGCACGACGAAACTCCGCTATTTTGGCCAGATTTGGCATCATGCCACTATTCTAAAAGTGTCCTGGAGTGGTATGAGGCCAATTCTGTCCATTTTGTTCCAAAGGACATGAATCCACCAAACTGTCCGGAGCTGCGCCCGGTGGAGCAGTACTGGGCAATGATGAAGCGGGAACTTCGGAAGAGCAAGAAGACAGTCAAAGACGAGAAGGACATGTTAAGAAAATGGAAAAAAAAAACTGAGAAACTGGTACCGGATGACACTGTAAAGACTTTGCTGGAGGGCATCAAGCGAAAATGCGTTCAATTTTACACTCAAGGCTCCATCGATTAACTTTTCTTTTGATTTTTGAAGTAAATATATGTATAAAACTACCCTAAAATTTTGGTTTGATTCTAAACATTATAAGAAAATTGGCATGACATTTTCGGTGTCGCAATAATTTTGTGTTCGCCCTTTGAATCACGTACCAATACTTTTCTGTCATCACTTCTTGATCTGAAGAAGGGTAGAGAACGGCTTAATCAGGGGTCACTGTTGTTATGAAATATGTCCAAAACTACTAACGGGTGGCAACTAAAATTTTGAAATAAGACTCTTAAAACAAGACAAACATACTTGAAGAAGGTCTGAACTATTGAAATCACAGATATGTACGTTGTCCATTGTTGAAAAAAAATCAAAACGTTTGATGTCGGAATAGGAGCGTTGTACGGCCTTCATGCCAACTTTGCATCTCGTGAGTTTAGCCAATCATTTGTTAGCAATTCGTGGCTCTCCAGTTATTTTTGTACATCAGGAAGCTCAAAATCCCGATGACCCTAGCGCTGAACTGACCGGCTTAACGTTCCACAAGGCCTCAGTAGGGATTCTCTGTGAAGACCCAAAGCTAAGAGTCAGTTCCATTCTGGTTATATCATAACAATTAGTTTTTCATTTCAATATGGAGAAGCTGGTTCGCGTAGCCTGGACAATGTTGTCAACTTGTCAGTGAGTGGCTGCGATTGAAGATTGTGTTCATGCAGAGAATAACTATTTTTCATTCTCATTTGATTTGTGGTTTCAGCGAGCTGTGGGACATCTTTGCATTTCAAATTACTTTTGCATTTCAGAGTATGGAGCAACATGACAATTTAATACTCAATTTGTTTTTCTGCATTTCAGCTTAACAGCGAGACAGTGTTAAAATTCTAGTTCTGAACTTCAACTATTATTTCATAAAAGTAGTATAGAATTGTGTTTAAATATATGTGTTTAGTGGTATTATGATGGGATATTCCATTTGTTTCAGAAATCACCAAACCGGGCGCTTTGATCACTAAAACTACTTTCTTCGACCTATAGAATAGACTTTTGATTCTTCAAATATAACTAGAAATGAGCAGAAAAATTAGTATTTTCCATTTAATTCCAACTACCTTTGCTTATCTTGACAGATACGCGTATTTCGTCTACAATGTGCAGACTTCTTCAGTGTCTCGTACTAATAGTCGAATTATTAGTACGTGACATTGAAGAAGTCTGCACATTGTAGACGAAATATGCGTATCTGTCAAGATAAGCAAAGGTAGTTGGAATTAAATGGAAACATACTATTTTTTCTTCTGATTTCTAGTTACAGGTATTCCACTAAAAAGCTCAAACCCTCTAGGATTCATCGAAATCTGTTTCTCAGTGTATTCCGGCGCTCTTGTCTTCTTTCGGCATTTTATTTCGGCTCTTGTCAATGTTTTGCAGATGTACTAGTGAGAACAGTTAAAGCGCTTGGCGCCATCCCGTTGGTACAGTTAATCCTCCTTGATGACGAAGGATCGAGAAGGAGAAGGAAGTCCTTTTGTGCCCATAATTTTGGCTGGTCTCCTACTACCTTGCTTGCCAGTCGTTTTTGGGGATCTTGACGCATCATTTTCGCTTTTAAAATGTTGTACCGCATACTCTTTGGCGAGATTTCTGTGCAGCTCGTAGGACTGTACACGGCGGAATAATTTAACTTAATTTTGAATCGTTTTTGACACACTTTCGTCAAAAATGGAGTCACTCATATATGAATAAATGTGACTGGGATTGACAAGTCGGCATGTCTAAAACATCGATCTGATTTAAGTCGGTGTATGATTGACTCTACTATTGACGAGAGCTAGTTAAAAACGATTCCTGACAGACGAGTATTGACATAATGATGATCTCTTTCTCTCTCTCTCTCTCTCTCTCTCTCTCTCTCTTTCTTTCTCTCTCTTACACACACACACACACACACATAGTTTTTTGTCATTTTAATTTACCCGCCTCAATCGGGAGCGCCTCTAAAACTCCCCGATTACAATGGCCTCAGGGTCGGCACGCTCACCGGACATGTTTCACGAAGCAGTGAATAATCGCACTGATTTACATCAAAACTCCTCCACAATTTGTATTTATCTCCCACTTTTTTAATGTCTATCTGGCCTTCTGTTCTTCCCCCCCCTTTGCAGCTTCACCACCGTACCGTTTCCTACTGGTTCGGGTTTCCAGTTCCGACGATGCGCGTTCGCTCTTCCGGATGTTGATGGGGTAGGGATGGCGATGGCTTCTCCTTACTACCGCCCTGGCCCACCGAGTATGTTGACGGACTCGGAATGATGGATACTGTAATGCCCTAGGAACGGTGCAGGCTTCCGGTACGTCTACCGGGGATTTCAGGGACTCTGTACAAGTAGTTTACGTTAGGACTTTTGTCTTCCATAGGCAGTTACGGGCAAGTTACCTGCTGTTCACTGTTTAAGTGCTTCTACAGATGTGCACTAATATCTGGGCTTTCGCTTTCGTAAACGGTTTTGTGTTTTCACTTGGATCGAGAATTATCGACCGTTCAACTAGATGGTTTACTATAGATTAAAATCCTATCGAGCTGGATATGCGAGTCTAATGGATCATGGCGTCACCGCCCTCAGCATACGGCCAGTGACCCGAGCCAATAGCATTCATTGTGCTTGTTATCGCGCAGTTCGCAATGGCCTTCTCTATCGCCACCCCTTATGGCCGCCCAAAAGAGTAGTTTTCCGTCCATCTGGTGGTGGGTTGTGTAGACTTCGGTGTGTGGTGGCTGCGTTCTGTGGGATGACGGAGAAAGCTACAACCACATGCGACCACTTCCTGCACATTCGATATTCGATATTGAACACGACAATCTCAAAAACACTCGCAACTGAAACGCGAACACTTACACATTCTTTAGCACTATAGGCAAATTTCTTTAAAATAAGTTTATTAAAACTTAAAAATGATTCACACTTGAGCTTCGTCGTTTATGCGTCTTTTTGGTTTCTTTAACTAGAAACCAACAGTAGTCACCCAGCATTGATTCATCCGAAAAGCCTTGATATCGTCGATCTATTTGCTTCATTTGTTGGTGGAATCGTTCACCGTGCTCATCACTTTCGTCGCCAAGATTCCAGATTCCAGATTCCGCCAAGAAATCCAAATGTGATTGGAGGAAATGGATTTTCAATGACATGACAAGAGCAAGGAGTTATAAACTATGTACGTGAAACATGGGTAACTTGATAAGTTATTTTTAGATTTAATAATACCAATTTTCTTATAGTTTTCCAGAAAATTCTCAAAAACTTCAACATGATCTGCACTTTTAGTGTTTCCTAGAAAATTCGTAACAACCAGTCGAAATGATTTCCACGCTTCTTGCTCATCAGGAGCCAAAACTGCGAAGAAATTTTTGTCCTCAATCATTTTTATTTATTTTAAAACTCATGAAAACATCTTCCTTAATCTTTGCATCCGACATGTTTGGGAATACTGATTTCAGATATTCAAATGCAGGTCCATTTTTTTTTCAACGCTTTTACAAAATTCTTGAAGAGTCCAAGTTTTATATGTAACGGTGGGAGAATAATTTGATCTTTATCCACGAGAGGATCACATTTCACGTTTTTTTTCCCAAGAGTTAAACTTGTCCTCTTTGGCCAGTCGTTTTTGAACGTAATGCTCCCTACGTGCTCGGCTGTCCCATTTACAGAGAAAGCACATGTATTTTGTGTACCCCTGTTGTAACCCAGTCAACGTGGCAACAACCTTAAAATCGGAGCAAATCTTCCAAGAGCGTTGCTTACAATTTATCAAATTCAGCAGCAGCGCTATTGATTCATACGATTCCTTCGTATTAACAGCATGAGCCAGCGGTATCGAGGGTTTCCTGTTTCCTTGATGCGCTAAAACAGCATTCAAACTCAGTTAACTGCTGTCGATAAACAAACGTCATTCCCTTGGGTTGTGATGACCCCCAAACTCAAACCGTTTACATCTCGGCAAAAACTAGCGTTATTTTGTTTGGAGAAGTATTTAGCGAATTGTTCATTACGATTTCTGTAGTACGAATTTGTCACACCAGGCTCTAATAAATTTCTTTCTTTTAAGCGTGATGCAAGCAGTTCAGATTTCTGTGTTTCGACAATTCCAAATCACGTACCAAATCATTGAGTTCGGCTTGGGAAAATAATGATGGTTATGTTTCAAATTCTGTGTCGGTTTGATCTGCGTCCTCGTTAACCAGCTGGGTAGTATCTTCAAATGAAGACTCCCTTTTGCGTTTTGGGCAAATAGAGTATCGGTTTGCACGTAAGCATACTTTACCGACTTATGGCGTCCATATTGTTGAATTTCGGTGAGGCAGAAATAACAAAAAGGTTCATTTCAAATAACTGGCTTATCAAAGGAGAAATAGCGGCTTTACAGTGACAGAAATGAGAGTGTATAACAAATTTAAATGGGACCAGTGGAAAGCCATACATACCTTTTACCTGCTATAAACCTAGCCAGGCATGTTTTGCACGAATTACACAGAACGTTAGGCACCCATGGCTTATCGAGATTCTCCGGACAAATTTCAAAACAAAAACGGAACGCAGATTGAAGAGAAGCAGTGAATTTAACCGATGTCGTAAAAATGTAGACGCCACAGGCATAACTGTTGTGTATCTTTTTGCATTTGAATACCCGTTTTGATGCGCACTTTTTTCTCATTCCCATAACTGAACAACGAACTGTCACAATTAGTTTTGTTTCGAAGGGTTACCAATAGGTATTAAATTTAGGTGCCGGAATATCTTAGAGAGAGAGAGAGAGAGAGAGAGAGAGAGAGGCGTACACCTCGTTAACTGGTCTACTTTAACTTTTTTTTGACGGCTTTTTTATATTCTGCATAAAATTTCACATTAAAAATGATGATCAGCTTACCGAGTTCATAAATGCTGTAAACTAGTGTAATCCAACGTGGTCCGCAATAAAAATCGCGAAAACGTTGAAAATCGCCAAACGCAAGCTGAACCAGAAGGTGTTGAGAACCGTCAGAGCAAACCCTGGACTATCAAATAATGAAATTGCAAGAAAGTACGCTGCTACTGCATAGTACCGTTCGAAGAATTCGAGCCAGCTAGCCACCAAACAGAACGTTGAAGCAAAGTTTCGTCACCAAAACTCGAGCTCGGAAATTGTACCAGCAGAAACCTACGTCAAACTGCCTACTACCTTTCATTAAAGCCCTTAAACGTTCCGTGAAGTTTTGGCCAGATTTGGCGAGTTGCCACTACACCCGGGAAGTACCGCGATAATAACGTAGATTTTATCGATCAAAACATAAATCCACCCAACTGCCCGTAATTCCGGCCCATAGAGAGATTTTGGGCAATAATGAAGCGGAAACTTAAAAAAAGTGGAAAAAAGGCTCAGATGACAAAAATATGGAACAAATGTGCCAAGGAAGTTGACTCCGGAGATTTGCAGCGTGTTTGGGAGGAATAAAGAAGAAAGTGCGAATTTTCATTTGAAACGAAGAGAAATGATTTGTATTGATATTTTTTTCATAAAGAACAGTAAATTACCTTTGTTTTGATGTATTGAACTTATTTGTACGTCAACCCGTTACCGAGATACAGATGATTTTATTATTCCGGATTCTAAATGGATATAGCTTTAGGTACGAAGAACTCTCTTATTGAGCTTCAAAAGCTTTTTACTACATGATTTTAGTTCAATTATTATGGCACAGTATGATATACCGCAGAATGGTTCTGGGCCAATAAACTATTTATTTGAACCATGTTTAGCAAGCTCGTCTGCCCTTTCATTACCTGCAATGCTACAGTGTTCCGGAAACCAGAATAAATTTTTGGAGTTCTCTTGGCACACCTTCCGCAGTGAAAATATGTTTTCCCAGACAAACGTTAACGCATTTTTTTATAGTCAAAATCTGCGCTTGGAACACCATTGGATAGATTCCCATTGCCACTGAAATTTCTACTCCAGAACCTGAGATTCCTGCTCCCGTTTTCGTTCCAATTTTAGAACCATCTGTACATAATTTTATAGAACCATGACGAACAGTGGGACCTCCGACTTCCCAATTAAAACGTGACATCTCACATCTCAAAATCTGCTTGATAACTTCCTACAAATCTGTTTACTAGCGTTGACGGACGGAGGGCGATGATCTGGGAAAGACCTACTAGACATCCTTTTTGTAAATTGAACTTATTATTGAACTTATCTTCTTTTTTCCACTCCTGATGCTGCCAAATATTTCAAGCTCTGCCTATTTGTCCCCGGAGACAAGTCACCAACTTGTCGAGGGGCACATTTTTAAATTATTCACTCCGATAACATCCTTCCCAGATGCCTTGTTATTCTTAAGCTATTTGAGAGCACTTTTAACTTCACAAAAATTGACCCCCGCACCAAATACACCATGTACAAAACTCTAATAAGACCGGTGGTCCTCTACGGACACGAGACATGGACCATGCTCGAGGAGGACCTGCAAGCACTCGGAGTTTTCGAGCGACGCGTGCTAAGGACGATCTTCGGCGGTGTGCAGGAGAACGGTGTGTGGCGACGAAGGATGAGCCACGAGCTCGCTCGGCCAAAGCCGGAACGATACGGTGGGCAGGGCATGTTGCAAGAATGCCGGACAACAACCCTGCAAAGTTGGTGTTCGCTACTGATCCAGTGGGAACAAGAAGGCGTGTAGCGCAGAGGCTGATAGGCGGACCAGGTGGAGCGGGATCTGGTGAGCATTGGGCGTGACCGAGGTTGGAGAGCGGCAGCCGCAAACCGAGTATTGTGGCATACTATTGTTGTTTATGTCTTATCCTAAATGTGATGTTGAACAAATTAATGTATGTATGTATGTATAACTTCACAAGAACTTCCGCAAGATACGGAGCATCCGTAAAATCCACTGTTCCAAGGATATTATTCTAGCGCTCCTTGATTACTAAAATCACTAGGAACTAGTTATTTGAGTTCCAATTTGAGCTCTTATTTAGTCATTTAGTTTGGATTGAGACATAGTTTTGAACGCAAATGATCTTTGAACAGCTTACATGAGGATCCGAGACACCGAAATGAGTTTACAGCACTGTGGTTGCTTCTTAATTAATTGAAACATTTCTGAAAATGCTATTTGAATTGCGGATTCGTTGAACGGTCTCCTGGAAGATCTAGAGCATCCCTAAAATCGTCGGAATTCATTCTAGAGCTCTTTGTTTTATTTTTATAGCATATATTTTATTTAAGATATTGATATGAACCCAAATGGTCATTAAACAGCCCCCATGAGGATCTTGAAGTTCTTTAAAAGTGGGCAATCTACTGAATTGATTCTACAGCAGTGTTTTTTTTTTCTTAATCACTTAAAACTGTGGTCCGTAAATTAATTTTTTAAGGTGAAATCCAGTTGATCCTTTGAGTGAGCCTGAATGACCATGGCGATTGAAAAGATGAACTGGTTGCGTGGTTAATCATCTGGCTAGGCCGATTGTTCTCAAACTCCAGTCAGTCAGACTTATGCCACTAGCTCGAACGTCACTTTTTATCGCACTTTAAACTTTGGTAGTGTCACTTCACCGTTCAAATCGAAAATTTGTGTCTCAAATTTTCCACTTATTTTAGTCTTGGCAGAATATGTTGTTTTCGAATAATCGTATGTGCTCAATAACGTGGACTATAACGCTTCTTAACTACTTTCTTGATGTTGTTCACTAGGAACAGATATAAAAAAGCAACTAGAGCAGAAATTAAATACGAAAAATCAAAACAAAAAAATCGAAAATTTGACGGAAGAAAAAATATTCTCGCGCATCTTAGAGCAAAGCACACTTCGATCAGGTATTGTCGCAAGGAAGATCTATAGTCACTAGTGAATCTAGTGACTATAGGAAGATCTACCTATAAAATAGACTTCACACTCAGATGTTTTTACACAAATCTGTAAAGTTTTACCGAATTCTCAACAGCTGAACGTTCGGTAATCCGATTTTACGGATTTCGGTGGAAGAATTACCGGATTTCGGTAAAATTTACCGAAATTCATAAAATCGGACAACCGACCGTTCAGCTGTTGAGAATTCGGTAAAACTTTACAGATTTCTGTAAAATAATCTGAGTGTGTAAAACCGATCAATATGCGTAATTTTCCCAAACCAAACTTTCTATCATCAAGATATAATTCCTTAAACAAACGCCCAAACACCGCATCAGAGGTGGAAGGAAGCTTCTCCCGCCGCTCACTTCAACCATATCTCGGTAGACATTTTCATTATTATTTATCATTTCAGAGGTTGACATTCCCCCGAGGGCCTACACGAGCCCGTAATTGTCCACCGGTGGGTATGGATTGGCTATGGAATATTCAATATTTGCTTTTGTTGTTATTTATTTCTACCGCATTGAAAGGAACATGCACCGGAGTTACTTAATGCCCAAAGGAAGCATCGTGCATGTTGTGCCTACATTGGGCAACAGCAACAAGGCAACGTCAAGTAGAGGCGTACCTACATATGATGAAGACCTGCGGAGGAAGAGCCGAACCAAAGAAGAGCAAAAGATAAACAAACTTTTCGGTGGACGCCGGCGGAGGAGGAAGTCGCACGTCTCGGTCGTTGTCGTCGCCGTCGTTCGTAGGTGATCATATTTACACACAATAACACCAACACGATCGACGAGAAAACCGATCGCGGATGGAATTAAGGGATTGAGCCGGAATTGTATGTTGCACGGGCCAAGGTAGACCGAAATGGGCAGTTTCGATTTCAGAAATTGACGGTTTGGGGATGATTATCTTACTGGAACCATGATAGATCAGTTCCCACTTACATTGGGTATTGATGCTAGGCTGTTTTACTCTAAATATTCCAGATATGAGCGTCTACCTCCCACGCATGGAGCCTACAAACTGAGTGCAGGCGCGCGCAGCAAATCGTAATTGTAAATTTCCATTCTATTGTTATTAGATTGGTACGAATAAATTGTCTTAATCCTTATGTGCCTCGACAACGACGACGGCGACGACGATGAATCCCACACACGTGTGTGTTTCGTGCAGATGTCTGTCTGCCGTGGCCATGTGGGCGCACCAGCGAAAACCGATCAAACCGTGACAACGACAGCAACCAGGGCGATCAGCTCGGGTTGCTCTGCGCGGAGGAGGTGGACATTTGTGATTGAAAAGAGATCACGGCTCCGAGCGAACGACCTGGAAATGGAACAGGGAAAAGTTGGAATTAATCAATCCCATTGTTGTTCCCGCGCGGCAATTCTCGCCAATCCGCCTGCGCGCAAATCCCTTCCCGAGAGAGTGATCGAAGCCAGTCGAAGGGAGTGGAAGGTGAAAATTGTGCATGTGAAGATTTGCATTTTAAATCGATGACTTGCATGGGTTTCTTCTCCGCTCACCTTTTGTGTCCCCTTTGCTTTGGAGGTGACCCGTGATGAGCAATCGATTTTTTTCTCAAGGGATGCCCACGATGCATTGGATTTCGAAACGGAACAAAAGGAATGAGCCGTTTGCGTAAATGTACTTGTACAATGAACAGGGTTCAACCAGTCTCTTGCTATATCTTGTCAGTCTTATTTCTGGCTTATTTTAAATGAATTCAAAAACAAAAACTCTGTACAAAAATCCGCTACTAAAACTACTGCAAAAGGCATCCAGAAAACTCTTCGTTAACCTTTATTTATCGTGTACACTCAGCGAAATAAGCTTTCGATATTCATAAGAATGCATTATGATTATTTGCTATAGGAAATCAGTACGAATTTCATAAATTTGCCTTATGAAATAGAATTTTGTTGAAAAAATTAAAAATATGGAGCAACTTGGATTCGAACCTTGAAATCGTCGTTGAAATTTTGGGTCCCATGACTTGACTACTGGTATCAACACCTTGGAAAGCTTAAAGCTTAAACAAAATCCATTCACAAGTGAGCCATATGAAATTCCAAAGCATCCTTCATAAGTTGAACCGTATGAAACTCTTAAGATTGTTTGCCTGAGTGAAGAGGTCACCCATGCACAGCATCCCTTGCCCTAAGGCCTGTCCAATTTCGGACACTTTTCCTGCAGTGTAGCTTTTGAATGATTTCACGGATCACTGAAACATTTCACTTATATGACAGCTGAAACTCTCGACTTTATTTCGTGGTACAACATGTTTACATTCTTGTCACATTCAGTAAAATGGTGTCGAATCAAGTGGAAGTGCGCAAACGCATTTTGTTCTAACGGCACCAGCGCTTGACTGTGGAACGGAAGGTTGAAAGTGTAACAAATCGAAAATTAACCTCCCGACAAATGGACAAGAAGGTTGTTGCCATTATATAGAAACTTTAAATCTCTCTGTGCAAAATGTGGCTCGCAAAGTTGGGAAGTCTAAATTATACGAACAAAAAGTGGCGCAGAGGCTAGGACTGAAAAGCTCTGAAGCCACGACTATCCAGCTCTGTTTTGGCCTGATTGGCCTCTTGTCGCTGTGCGAAATCCGCCCTGAATGGTATAAGGTACAAGTAGTTAAATACGTACCAAAAACAGCCAATTCACCAAACTATCCAGAACTTCGTCCAAAAGAGAAGTACTGGGTTCTAGTTAAGCGAAAACTCTTCGAAACTAAGCAGAAAGCATTCAACTGTTTCTAATGTAGATATGTATAACTCTGTTCTTGTGAAATGAATAATCGGTTTTGTTGAATTATGTGTAAATTTGTGTTGCAGCTATTATGTTGGTGTTCGAAAAATATCGTGGACAGGCTTTATGTAAGTAAGTAAGGGTCACCAGAAACAACGCCTGACATGTACTGAGAGAAATATCAGATGACGTGGAGAATTTTGTTTGATTGACATTGACCCAGTTAGAACTGGTCACAAGATTGCAAATATAATATCGAATGGATCCTAATTTGGTGCGGGTCAGCTTGTTTCAAAACAAAGTTTGCTAGTTTATGACTTTATTTATGAATGTTCTCAGTATTGAGTACATTTTGTGTTGAAGCATGCGTCAACGTTCACTCTAAGGCCTGTCTACTGAGCTGAAATTGTTGGTTTTTCAGACGATAGTATACAGTATTTGGGTATTTGAAAGTATTAGTTCAGATCCATTCTACTCAGTTGAGTTTAAATCAGGTCAAAACTTTTCCCCGATAATTTGAGCACAGTTGATTGTGAACTCAAACTGGACTAATTTCCATTGTTACATGAGCAGGCTGTGCCTGTGAGCGAACGTGACGTTTGATTTTTCGCTGCAATTGTAAATTATTATTAATAATGAACTATCTAAGAAGTATTCAAAATACGATTGTAATTTACTGTGACGATGAAAAGGGTTTGGAAGCCAACCAAGTCGGTCGCGTTTTTAGATCGGTGAAAAATGGTCGTGATCGGTGAATTTTGTGAGAAGAACAAAAAGCTTTCGCAGCTGCTGGGCGATATGGTAAGCGTTTTCGATCAGCGAAACCTAACCAACGGCCTTCTTCGGAGCTAGTTTGAGGTGAATGGACTAACGTCCAAGGAATTCCCGGAATGCGTGAGCCAAGCGCACTAGCGCCGGGTTCGGGACACCGTGAAAAGTGTTGCCGAGGTTCAACAGCTGGAGGAGAGCTACCGTTCGTTGATCTCGCTGGCGGGTGCCGTGCAAGAATCGAGCTACTATCTGGGCAATTTCGCTCGCTGTATGTATATATGGAAATGTGCATGTGTGCATATGTAAGAACTTATGAATGAATGAGAGGATAAACGTAATTTTCCAAGAGCGGCTCGATATTGGTAAGTAATACTTCCTGTCATTCAATTTTAATCAATTTTAATCAATGGTAAACTGTATTGAACATGTACAACCATACCAAAATATTGAAACTCGCTAATTTTATATCTCTTGACGACTATGAGAGTTGTTTCCAGCACTTTCGTCAATGACAACTGTCAATTTTTTGAACGGTTGTAAAAACGTGATAAGCTAGGACAGGACCTGCCAGCTGTTAGAGCAAAAACAAGACCATTAACCTGTCAAAAAAGACCGTTTTTTTATTGGTCGCTTTGACAACAACCTCTACCGCCTCCGTCGAGTTATGTTACAAGCAGGCAGTTTGTTGTTGGTTTGGCGGTGTTGCTAGTAGTCACGGCTTTTTAACTTTTTTCGTTTGTGACAACTAGAACAAAAGTTCACTATAGCAGTGGTTTATTTTAAATCAGTTCGAAATGAAGTGCAAAGCGATAAATTGTGGTCGCAGTGACGTGTTACATCCGGGTCTCCATTTTCATCGGTTCCCGAGAGATTCAATCGTTCGCCGAAAGTGGGTGAAGGCCTGCATTGGGAACGCACGTGAGGAAGACATTCTCTTGCTCAAGATTTCTCCCCACAGCAAAATTTGCAGCGTAAGCATCAATGAAATTCAATGAAACCTTATCAATTAACGTTTAGTTGATGCAGGTTCATTTCCCGAACGACTGAAGAAATGTTTTAAATTACTATATTTTCAATGGGATTACTGTGTAAACATATCTGGCAACATTGGAGCGACCCCCGTATCATAAGAGGTCATCTCCCCCGTATTATAAGAGGTCATCTCTCTCTGAGCTGGCAGGTCCTGTCCTAGGTGATAAGCAGAGAGAAGTGGGTCTACGACAATCAACATTTTTGGCGAAATGTTGAGTGAAAGTTGATAGGCTCATCTCGGTGCTTTCCCCGAGCTATGTGCTAATGTTTAATGCTATACTTTGCTATGCTATCAAGTATAAAGTCAAAATTTGAACGGTATGTGGGTGTGTTTGTAAGCGTATGACTTTGTGTTAGTGCGTTCTTCTTCTCTTTTCAGAAAGCGAGTAATGGCGCTATAACCATAAGCCATTAAAGGGTAGGGCAGGAGTTAGTGCTCATGTCCCAACCGAAAGAAGAGCCTGGCTACAAGTAGGAAACGCCTGTGTTCCGGCTCAAAAAAGTGGACAACAAAGGAGTGCATTAACTTTCTTAGCTTCGTCACTCCCAACGACCTATATACATACAAATAAACTCTTGCTTTCTCGCCAAGGAAAGCCTCCCGCACAATGCCATCCAACTTCCAACTCCAGATGTCTATGAAGGTAGCAAGAGTTCTCAGCATCTTCTTAAGTAGACATCTAATCAACACTTCCCTCCCATCCCTTGCTGATCATAAGGACCTGGCCAGTGTTGCACAAAGAAATCGATGGATGAAGAACCTGTCACACCCAAGGCAGCTCTTCTGGCGCTTCCATCATCTCTACAACAGCCAACCCAGGATTACGTATGGTCGGAACATGCTATGCTATGCTATGCTAGTTGATTGCGAACTCAAACTGCACTGACCCGTTAAAGTTGCTATGGGAATTACTATGGAAAATCAAATGTGTTTTTCTTATCCTTGTATTTCTTTAACATAATTAGTAAACTATATGCGTAAATGTTTTATATCTGTGCTGGCGAGAAATCTGTTCTTCAACAAATTTTCCAAAGTCGATTGATTCTTTGCACCACCCTAATAAAGTATACAGTAGGAGCTTGGTTCATTTGATAATGGGGACTCTTGGTAGTACATTATCTGTCTAAATTTAAAGGATTCTTACACAATACAATGCACCTGTCCCGGTGAAGACTTATTACAGTTCACAAATAAGCAACCATTTAAACTTCAATTTTTCACCACTACATAACCGTATTTAAACCAAACAATATGATTTCTGTACATGATTAGTGTTCTGGCAACACGCAGACAAACGCGCTGACGAGGTAAACATGTCAGGTGGCATATGGTGAGAAAAATAGAAGAGACAGAGAGAGAGAGAGAGAGAGAGAGAGAGAGAAAGAGAGAGAGAGAAACCCAAACGTTCATGGTAGTAGAGGAGAAAAATAAAAACAAACTGAATTGTTTAGTGAAAGATCAATAGAAGTTGAAAAAATTTGGTGAAATTTTATTTACGAAAAGTGCTCTAATGTGGGTCTATTGATCTAGAATTCGGTATATCGTTAAGAATTACCTGTCCTTTTCATATTGATATGTCAGTGAAACAATACTACTGTATATTTTTGATTTTCAGGGTAGAAATAGTGAATTTATATTTACCTCGAATTTTAAGCACCGGCCGAATCCAAGATCCATAGATGCATATTAGAGCACCTTCCCCTAGTTTAATTGAGTGAAATTGAGTGGAGTTCCGTGTGCCAATCATAAATTTGGTTGAGCGATCACAACACAGAACACGGTGAGTACTGTGAGAGTTTGATGAATGACAGAAATTAAACTAGATCTCAATCGTAATAGCTGACTACACAAAGGTGAACGGTACATTTTAGCATTAGCATTAACGTTTGTACACCTCGTGGATGGAGCTACGATGAGGAATAATTCGTTGAAGACATGGCATGTCACCATGAAACAATATATTTCTTCACGCAATAATCTCCATGAAGACACTCCTCAATCGTTCACCTGGCCACGTCCATGCAACCGTTGGAGATCGGGAGGATTTGGTATCTACCTTTAGAAGACACGGGGAACCCACGTAGCCTTCAGTAGATATCAAAGGAAAAGGGAAATGAATAGTCGGAGAGAATAGATAAATAGAATGGCTTGTTTGGAGTACAGAACAAAAATTTATTTAAAAATGGCGTTGGGGACATCTAGTCTAAGAAAGTTATTTGATGCTCCATTTCTCTACGTACGGATGAGACTTAAGCATTAACTTTAGTCGTAACAACATTGTTTTTATTTTATTTTATTTTTTTCCATCGGCCTATTTCCTCACATCGTGACAATCACCGACGCCAGGAGACGACTCCACCACCCTAACTAACGACTCATGACTATGAGTCGGGACCAACGGCTTTACTTCCCTTCCGAAGGAAGACGTGACCAGATTTTTTCGCCTCAGAAAAACAACCGACGTCGACTGGGATTGAACCCAGACCCACTGGGGTGCCAAGTGGCAGTCACGCTTACCGACGCCGACAAACAAAAAATGATTGATTGAAAAATAAATTGACGAGGTAGAAGGAAGGAACACTAAAGCAAGAAACTTGACAATTATATTTAATTAAACTCCACAGTTTGAGCATCTCGTGAGGGTGATAGCCAAAAACGGTTTGATACCGCGCTTTTAGTAATAGCACGTTTAATTCGCCATAAGTAATAGTGAAAAGTTGACGGAAATTGTTCGGCTGCCAAAGTAGTATTCACTTTGTGATAATTCAGGTTCTTTAAATTTGTTTTTCAGGATTTGCTTTTCTGAGTGCCAAAGTAAGGGATTTTGTTTTCAAGAACCTTATAATTAAAATTTCTTTAATTTGTGGTAAATATGTACCAGAACTCTCCGCAAATGAGTAAAATTTTACTATTTGTTCAAATTATTGCAAATAATTTAGTTTATTCACCTTCCACTACTAATCTGATTCTTCCGGCGGCATATAGAAGCGTATCCTACAGTTGTACTTCGATGACATCGCAAGTAACATTGCCAAAACCATCAAGCTTTTTTAAGTTTCATTAAAGTTTTAAGGAAGCCGCTGGAAAACAATTTGGTTTAATTATGGTATCAAGAGGTGCCAATAGGTTTCAGCTTTTAGTCAGGTTTATGAGAACCTACACAGCCTCTTTACAGCAATCTTAAAATTTCTTTTACTCCTATCAAAGGTTTAATTTTGACTTTATGAACTCGTAAAATGATGTTTTGAAATGCCGTTTCAGGACTCATCTTATTATGGTCAGTTGTAAAAGCACTTTAAAACCATTTTGCATTTAGTAAATGCATTAAATGGCAAATTGAAATTGTGGAAAGTTAATAAATGACCAAAGAATTTTATAGTAGCCAGATGATGCGAAGATAAATTGGCTTTTTCCCAAAACAGTGATTTTTTTTCCAATTGCCATATTGAAATATATGAAATTAATGAAATGTGGAAAAATAAAAACACCAAATTTTAAATGTTATTCAAATGAACTGTAGATCAGAGACCAATTTTGGCATTTTTTTCAGGAAATTAGTGATTAATTTATCGAATATATTTGTTTCAATTTTGTTTTTGTAGACTCAAACTCGCATTATTTCCGATGCGCATTAAATTTCGGCTCTTATCGTGCCAATATTTACCATAAAATTAAATGCGCATATGATTTGGAGCATGATACGCTGTGAAAAAAATCAATTTGTTTCGGATATTTTGCTATCTAACGAAATATCCCGCAACCCTAGAGCTATTTTCTCAGATATTATTTACTGCTTAATGAATCAGAAGAGCAGAGAATCGACAAAGCAGAACAACAAAAACCAACCACGATATCACTGGTTTCGATGGCAACCAAGAGGTTTTATGATGGTTCTCAAGTGGTCATAACATCTTTCACAAGAACATTTTAGAAATCTTTATGGCTCTGTAAAGGTTTTACTAATATGTTTTCACAACCGTCTATACAGTGGGCCACTGTGTACACATTTCGGCTTTAAAGATGCATAGAGGAGGTGTTTATGGAATGCTATTCGTCTGGAATAAAACTAAAATGGTTACTTGGGATGTTTAGTCACAACATTGTCAGCAGCCTCGCTTTAGCCGAAATTTTGGAAACTTATCGGTTCGGGCAAGTAATTTCCTTTTGGTAGGAACTCAGAATGTCCTGTCAGATAGCAGAGAATACGTAGCATTTACAGTTACACAATATCGTAGATGGTTAAGACTAAACTATCACATCCGGATCCAAAACATACTTAAGAGAGATGCAGAGAACTCAACGACTTTTCACTTATTTGATATGCTGTTTGATTACCAACGCGAATATTAAACACGTCAATTACAAAGCATCGCCTGCTTGTTCGCCCAGCAGTAAGAATCTTGATAGTAATAACAAAAATGATAATGATGCTCAAACTCCTCAGAAGAATACCAAGTTCGAAAGAGTGTTTCTGCTTTTTCCGGACAAGCTGAGTCTCCGATGAATATAAACGTGTTGTACTTAACTAAATGGTGCACAACCTTTTCTTGTACCTGCTCCTCAAAACCCCGTACCAACTGTGAATCGAAGAAGCGCCAGAAAACACCTCAAACAACGGACAATAATTACCTTGATTGACACCCCATACTGGCGATGACACTAGCAGCTCGCCTATGCTGAACTCCTGCTGATGATGACAAAGATGACGGCGACGACAACGACGACCGCGACGCCGTAAGGCGCTGAGGTGGTCTCCGGCTTGGGAACCGGTTCCAATCCGGGGCCATGTTTCCTTCTTCGGAGACGGTAATCATCAATCAACGCCTCCACTCGAGAGCCAATACTGGGAAGTGGATATTTTGCTGCTGCTTTTTCAAAACAAACTCACAACACACCTCGGTTTACACTTCTTATTTCAATACTTTTCTGCTGCCCTCACCCACGGTTTTTCTTCTTCCGCTTCTGTTGCACAAATCACATACCCTGCCCTCACAATGTGTTATCTCGTTGGCATAGAAATCGGTTCACTTCGCACCACCAGCGCGCAAGTTGCTTTCCTAGCGATTAATGACCAATGTCGAATTAGTCATACACTAAACGATTCTCCCTGCAGATTGCAGATAGGGGAACTGGACTGAACTCGAAACCACTCCGAAATGCCACCATCATCAGGTTCAACCGAAAACCCAAACATATTAGCATATCGCTTGGTATGATCACATAAAGCATTCACCACACATCGTATGCTCAAACAGCAATTCCACTTCTGGTCACTCTCATTCGAAAGTTGTCCTCAACCCACAGCTCCGTGCCCTTTCATTTGCTTCCAATTCTATGGTGTCATTTGTTGAACTCCATTTACAACGCCGGACGAGGGCTACTCCACATATGCTCATTTGTTTCGCTCACGCTTCAACCCGTCAAGTGCATCGCACTTTTCCGCGTCACGTCGTTAACGCCTTTTCACGCGCGCACACGTAATTTTAGTTTCGTTGATATCGAGCGTGGTGGACTAGATTCCTCGCTAAGCTGCCGAGAGGTTTAAGCGATGATCGCGATCGAACGGCGGCGCACAAGCGACTGACGCGGTGGTTCAAGCCATGCGAGCCGCCGACGACCAAAGGTTGATTTTCCGCTCCTTATTCACTTGCTCTGTTCATATGTTTTGTTATTACGACTGCGAGAAGGCGTTTCCACCACATACAACAGCGTGGTGCAAAGCAGCCGAGATCGGTTCGGTTGTTTATATTTTTGTGTGGGCTTGGGCGACTTGGATGAAATGCGCTGTTGGTTTTGACTGGGTTGCTCTGCTGTGGGCGACAAAGGCGTGCACAGGTTTTTGTTGTGTTTGCTCGGATGCTCTGCAGAGATGTTTTGAAAATTTCTAGGGTTTTTTTTTTCATTAGGGCGAATCTTAAATTGAGAGATTCTCTGCGGTCTCGCTCTCTTTCATTTGTTACAGCGCCATTTAGAGATTCTCTAGTACAGATCGAAACACAACAGTGCTGGCTAGAATACTCTACAAATAGTGGAATGAAAAACGTTAAGATGATTGGAATACGAATGAAAGAGAAAGTAATAAAAGAGAGTCTCTCAATGTTAGATTCGCCCTGATGAAAAAATCCCAACGCATCCGCAACGTATCAATTGTGGGCCAGCCATTACGGTTTCGTTCTTTATGGGCAAACCGCAAAGACTACCCGCAGCTAATGGGATTTTTACTTGTTGGACGAAATAAGGTCTATCTTAGTTGTTTCTAGCCATAAACCTTTACAGTAGGGTGCCAATCAAATGTATGGGTAAAACTTGGCTATCGAATTTCAAGAAAGAGTAGTGAAATATTTCCTACAAATCTAACTAATCGACATCGTTTGTATAAGTTTTAAAGCATGATTCTTGATTGCCATGTAACGCTTCGTTAAGATATTTTCATTAGGATTTCCTTTGGATTAGTTAAAAAAGAACTTACCAACAACGATTACATACAAGGAAGTACACCACTAGCACTAGCACTAGCGTGATCAAAATATGGGTAAAAGTAACCTATTTTTGACGTAACTAACAATTGCTCAACACTTATACTTAACGGGATAGGTGAGGATGAAGTGCAACAAAATTTGTTTGTACATTTTTTCTAAAAAGATTCTTAGCCTTGGGCTGCTTCATTTCAGAGAAATAAAAATACGTTGCTATCTGCATGATATGTTGCTATCGACAAGGATTTGCTTGCTGTTCTGTGTTCATACATAAAACTCACAACAAAACAATACAAAACATAATCAACAAAATAAAAGACAATAGCAATACAGACAAACAACTATCACAGAGACATAACCTCAACATAAAAGATTAGAAATGACCTGGGAGGGAGAAACAGACTCAAAAAATGTGGTTGTCAAGTGGAGGCTGATTTGAACTGTCACAAACTGTCAAGTGAAGCCAAGAGAATAAAATACCAGTAAATGAAAGGTATTGATATTGTAATAAAATATTTTCTTGCTTGAAAATATTTTGAACTAATTTTTTTCCCGTGTTAACCTTGCGGAAAGTTGAGTGTTAGGCATATTTTATCATAAATTTGACCAATTTTTTATGATACGTAGAGACATTTATTCTTGTACCCAAGTTATAACCATACCAGGAGAAAATCTGCAAATGTTGCTAAGGGTCTTGTTTAATTTATAGTTTACTCAATGTCTTGTCAAAAGAAACTAGATCATTTTGATTATGAAATAAAATTCAATTATACATTTTTTAATTATACGTTTTTTAATTATAAGAGTTGTACAATGGAAACTACACGCGAAGAAAACTATCGTCAAAGCAAATATATTAAGGTCAATTCAAACGTAAACCTTTTTTTTTTAATCTAGGCACAAATGTATGTTAAATTTGTTCCAGAAGTATTCTATTTTAAAATATGTGCAATGTTAATGTTTGTTTTAAAATTATTCGTACTATGTGAATATTTTTGGATATGACAACTCTGTCATTTTCATTTACATTTACATATGTTTCTTTCAAACATGCGCTACATTGAATCAGTCTTGTATGTATAATTCTGTTTATCGAAAGCTTTTATTCAGTTTAATAAACTATTGGTTATTCCAATTGGATTAGATTCGGGCAGAGATCAAAATTCTCACTCAGCTGGGTGAAAACCATGCTCTCTCTCAAGCAGGTTGTCGATGAGTAGCGAACCGTTCAAATTTTCATCTCTCCTTTTTCGCCGATAATTCATTACACGAGCAAAGGAATGTACCAAATTGATAACAAGTTTTAATACCAGGTTATCATTTTCTGATCACTGTGTATGTTATCATTGAGGCTGAATAAACAGCCAACATAACAGAATGAATAACAGAAAAATACTCGTTGAATATCATAATTATAACATATTTTGTTATCACTGCAAACAACTTGATAACAATTTCTGTATTGTAAGCAAATTTATTGAAAAAAATTCAAATTATGTTATCAATTTGAAATCAAATTCTCATGCTAATAACTGAAAAAAATATTTGAATTAAAAGCGAAATTTCTTGTTCAAACCTGCCGAAAATATTTAAAGTTTTAGAATTCAACTTATAGCGTTAAAAAAGAGTGTGTTCAAAATGATAACATATAATAACAAAATTTTCCTATAGTGATAACTAAATTTGTTATGTGATAACAGTGGAAATAAAAAAGATAACTGGGATAACAGAACTTGTTACTTACATGATATCAGCTTGTTATTTTCCTTTGCTAGGGTATCCTCTCTCTTGCATATGCGAAAATTCCTCTCTCCAAAATTCAACGAAAATATTTTCTCATGTCACATTTTTCACTGAAAACATGCTACCTAGATCGTATAGATCGTATACGAGGAGCAAAGCTCGAAAATAAGGCCAAGCCGGTGCACACTGGTACCGCCATGCACCTTCATTATAGAATTACAATGTCAGAATAAAACAAGAATGAAGACTGGTGCATTTTCAGGTGTCAAAAAGTAAGTGAAAAATAATTATCGGCATCTACACGGAGAATATCGAAAATGCTGAAAAGCATATTATATATTCCTTTCTACGCTTTAGCCCTTTTAAATCACTGCAATGCATAAAAAGTATGCATTGAATCAATATGTTTTATGCATTGCAATACATTCTAAATAATTATTATTTTCCGTGCATATTACGTTACCGGTGTTATATACTTTAGAAGCTTGGACGGCTTGCGCAAATTCAATAGAAAATTAGTTTTTGATCCTGTTCCAAACTGGATCCGGTGAGCAGCAGCTTCTTGGGGAAAAACTCCTTTGTTTTAACATCCGAAGTGCATCAAAAAGTGTCCGGGTCGTCCACAATTCGACAAAGATTTTTCATTAGGCCCTAATTGACAAACGTAAACAATGGCTGCTTCCGTAAATTGCTCGTCATTGAAAACTCGCCTAATCAATTCACCACGGTTATTTCGAAGAGGAAGTGTTCACCTATCTGATAGAATTAGAGACTTACATGGATAACCTTTGTGTCACGAGAAATTTACGGAAAAAGCCATTGTTTTCGTTTGTCAGTTAGCCCCTAGTGACAAATATTTGTCGAATTGTGGTTAAAGTGGAAATTTTTTCGATTTTTTTTTATTATAAATATTATTATTTATTACAGGCACTATACCATTTAGGTGGCATTAGTGGCGGGATGTTATTTTATTATGAATTTATGAATTTATATATGTATTAAATTTATGAATTTTAATGCATGTATTTTTATAAATATTCAATGCAATGCATAAATTTGATTAATGCATTGGAATGCATTTATTTGATATATCCTTATCAATGCATTATAAACCTAATAAACCTGGTTTAAACATTTCAATGACTGGATAGATCGAATATGGTTTTAGCATAGAATTTATGCTTTATAGTATATTTGTTTTTCTCCGTGTAGGATTCACTGAAAAAGAAACGATTTCTAGGATTTTTTTTTCAAAAGGGCGAATCTAACAATGAGAGGCTCTCTCCTCTCTCGCTCTCTTTCATTTATTACAGCGCCATTATAAATCTTTTGAGGGATTCTTTAGTACAGATAGAAACACAACAGTGCTGGCTACCATACTCTACAAATAGTTGAATGAAAAACGTAACGCTGAATGGAGTATGAATGAAAGAGAAAGTAATCAAAGAGAGTCTCCAATTGCAGATTCGCCCTGATGAAAAAAAACCACTAGATTTATCAGCTACTCATGCTCTCCGAAAATTATAAATCGCCGTTGTTTTTCTCGCGAAAACTGCTGTGAGCGTATAATAGTCTCTCGCTTCTCACATTCTCATCTGTTTCTCCAAGCGGGTGAAAAAGGACGTTTCTCTTCTCAAGTAGGCGAAAATTTCGGTCTCTGGTTTCTGGGTTAGATATTGTGTAATTCTGTGATATCATTGTATAGTAATTCCTAAATACTAAATATTGGCACCTCCGCTTCTTTAGGCACTAGGAAGAAAGCTACGGCTGCAGCTACCGGATTTGAACCGGTGAATTGTTTTGGCATGCTGTGGAAAATACAAGCCACTCCCTTAGAGCAGTTCATTGACGTAAAAATGTTTCGTAGACGTGGTCATTAGGAATATTTAAGAAGAAAAAACGGATAATAAAGAAAAAAACACATTTGCTTGGTGAAAGTTTTCCTTAGGTGTTTGTTACTGACTTTCACTCCATTGTTAGTTTTTTTTTAATCTTTATCAAGGTGAGTTTTTAGCCACCTAAGCTAGTTCGTCACCGATCCAATGTAAATCGATGTTGAGTTTCGCACCTATACGGAAAGAAGTATTATTTTGATAATAACTAAGACATACTTGAAAAATATTCATCTTACTAAATTAGTTCGGCATACTTCTGCTGTCAAACTTGCGTTTTCTTACTTTACGAAGACGATCAGATTTCATTTTTAACATCAAATATCTTTTTACAAATTTCACTTTGATGTTATGGCAATTCAGAAGCTGCAGCGTGCAGCCAGTTCAATTTTGGTCTTGTCGATCGTAGATTTACACTTAAATGATCCTGTATTATTGATTCCAAGCAGGTTATGAAATGGAATACCTTTCCCGAAACATACGAATATGGCCTTCCTTTGGCTATTGCCAACAAGCTTGAATATCTTCCATAGTTTCTATCGAAGGGAACCGCTGTAACACAGTTTTGAAGGTTATCAATGCATGTACCGCTGTTTTTTCTAATTTTTCTCATAATGTATCCGGTAACATGATATAACGCATTCGATTCAGCATTATTCCGTTTTGCAATAATTTGCTTCACATTTGTAGATAGCTCTACTTCCGAGAAATCAAGCGTTTCTTCAATGTTTGGAGTAGATTGATCCATGCAATTCAGGTGGTCCATGAATCCTGACAAATACTCCCGATCGTCTATGTCGTACGAAGCATTTCTCACTTCAAGCATATATTGGGAAAGCGCTATGGTGCGTAGATGGCTTTTGAATTGTAAGCAAGTGGGTCTTCGTTGCTTGGATCTAACGACCGAAAATAAATTTTCCACTCAGTCCTGCGTGAATCTTGATGTGAAGAGGATTGGGTAACCGGAGTTCACTAGAAATCTACTCTGTAGCCTAATAATAGCATTAGTGGCCATTATGAGAGCCGCTTGCCACGGCTTCCAATGCCCATCGGCACCGACCTGTAAGATATTTTGAATAAATAATGTGCAAAGAGTAAGAGTTTTATGCTTCTACCTTAATATCATGTACCAGTTTCACCATCATTTCCAAGTGGTTTATATTCACGTTGTATTTATCGCTATCTGAAAGTTATAATGCATTATTGAACCATCGGGACATGTCTCCCAAAAAACACGGATGTAGCTTTGAGATGCTCGTTGATTTGTAAACGAATAATTTCCAACAGCATGAAGTCATGGTAACGGTAGCACACAAACTTCAAAAACTTCAATTATGGAAATGCCGAAGATGTTAAAACCATAGCTGCTTGAACCGGTTATTAAAATCCATCAGCGAAAATTCTGGTGGGATTGTTTCATGTATGTCAAGTCCAATTATTTCGACGATACCTGATTCCATGCATAGAACTTCCGTATCTCCGTTCACGTCGACCTCACAAAGAATTCTTTCCTTTCTGCCGTTGCATGCAGAATCTTGAGTGGCCGTACTCTTGCTAGACGAAATATCTTCCTTGTGCATGCTTTTGCGGTGACGATCTGAATTCACGTTTGTCGCAAATACAGTGTACAATCAGAGAATATGTGGCCACTTTTGCTGTTATTTTAGATGCCAAGTTTAGTTTATCTTCTTTGAAAGTTTTCCAAAGCAAGTTGACGCCTTCTCAGGCCTCTTCACGCATTGTCTGCTTTGTCCTAATTCGTTGTTCATCGCTTGAACGCGTCGTTTTCTGTAATTTCAGCGTTCGATAGGTTATACGGATATACTAAATGTACTAAATATACTAAATATACTCTACTAAATGTATGCAAAATAGGAGCATGTCAACTATCAAATTGACACAAATTTTTCATTAGGGTTTAACTGACAAACGTAAACAATGGCTTCTTCCGTAAATTTCTCGTGGCACAAAAACTATTCATATAAGCCTCCAATTCTTTCGGATAGGTGAACTCTTCCTCTTCGAAATGTCCGTGGTGGATTGATTAGACGAGTTTTCAATGACGAGAAATTCGCGGAAAAAGCCATTGTTAACGTTTGTCTTCTTCTTCTTCTTCGTCTTCTGTTTGTGACTGTTAAACGTCAGCCACTTTGTGGACTGGTAGTTAACGTTTCGTACTAGTTCGAGCCTACTGAAAAATTTCTGTCGAAATGTCATGTCATTCACGTATAAATGAAAATACTCAATGGTTGACACCATAAACTTACAATCGAGTTGGTGCCTTGCATTCGCTCTCTCGACACAACTAGAAATTGGTAACAGAAAATAACAAAATAAGTCAATGTTGATTACTAAATTGGTTTGGCGGTAACAGGTGAGTGAAAAACGATAGCCGACTGTATGTCTTCCCCACAGTTTCTCAAACCTGGTGTTCCGTTCAGCCCAGTGGTCCATCCCCACGTAGTTGACAAACAATGCTACTTGGTTTTGTTCATCTGATTACCAGCTTAATCAGTGTTGGAAAAATCATTTTCAAAAAACGTTCACTCTTTGCTCAGTGCAAGGAACTTCTCACACAAAGTTCGCGAACGAACTACAATCCAAAGTTCATGAAAGCGCAAAGTGAGGAAACATATCATTTGTCATCGTGAAATATCCTTTGTTTCTGCATCTCACAACGTTTTACTCGTATTCTAGATCCGATCCAACCAAATATCTTTACGGCTTTGTTATTTTTCTCTAGCGAGTATATGTAGGCGATGTTCACGCGAGTTTTGATGTTTGTTTTTAAGGATTGTGCCGCCGCAAAAGTCGAGTTGCAAGAAACTTCTGCTGAAATGGCGAGACGCAATGAGGACAAATTCAACCCAACCTCCCCGGCCACACAGTCATCATGTGAAATATTATTCATGCGAGGTATCTTTCTGTCTAGATTCCATTTCTTTGAAATGTGCGGTGTGCTTTTCATGAACGAATGTGGTGTAAAGATAGAGAGTGAAACAAATGATCTGATTTTACTCGTATCCTCCCGTCGGTGACTCGAGTCGAAAAAGTTCGCGATGTTTCATTTTCTCATTTCCGAAAGTTCACTCAAGATACGTTGGCGTGTGAAACTAGCAGCGGTAAGTTCCCATGTGAAAAGGTAGCGAACAATGAACTGATATTTTTGTGAGAATTCCATCACTGACCTGAATGATGGTACTGTTCAATAAGTGCTAGCCATAAGGACTTCTATTTTGAATTTTATTAATGAATCTGTAAAACTAACATTATCTTTTGCGCGCACGGAATATCAAGAAAAATTTGGCGAACATATTTTGTCTTAGGGTTTACGCTGTAGCATTCTCGACGCCAGCAATTCTCAAAATTAAGAATTATTCAATATAACTCAGAATTTGTACTATAGATACTGAATATTTCATCACATCAGTTTGTATGCTTACCTGTTGTAAGCAATCTGATGGAGTTAAACTCGGCTAACAATCGAGATGTATAAATTTCAAATAGAGATATAAGTATTCCGAGAGGAGGAGAGAGAGAGAGAGATAAAGATAGAGAAAAAATACATGAAGAAACAATTAACCTTAACACAGGATAAAAGGTTCGTAAACAAAAACTGTATAAAATTTACCATTTTGAGATACCTTAGAGACGTGTTTTTAATTTCAATCATATTCACTTAAATAGTCACAGCCTTATAGTAGCATTTGAAGATAAAATGTATAGTTTTGATGCAGCTATTTTCGCCCTAAGCTAGAAATGTATGATAAGTAACCAAATAGTGCTAAAAAAATACAAAATTAACTTGAAGTTTCTCTAAACAATTAAAAAATTGAATGATTTTTCCCCTGGCAAGGAAAACTAGTCTCTGCTGCCTTGTGAGTTTGCAGTTATTGAAAAATGAACAGGTCTAGATCTACACAGACGAAAAAAACAGTGATTTTTCTGCGTTATCTAATGCACATGAAAGGAATACTAGATTTGACCAAAAATAATGGGATATTTCATGTAAATTTAAGCCAGATAACGCCTAAATCTAGCGTGTTGTTTGAAAGATTGCAAACATTGTTGTTTGGCGCACGAAAGATTGCTTTCGTTGTTTACGCCTCCTTTTACTTGGAATTAAACGAGGGGAAATTTTACGCGCCTGTTAGAATTTTTTTTTCTGTGTATATTACAAAATGCTCGACTGTGAAGGAAACATATTGATATTGTATAAACTTATAAAATCTACTAAAACCAGAGAAGCAAATTTTAAGATCATTCACCCATTCAACACAATAGTTTCACTGTATTCAGTGTGAAACTTTCCCGTTTGAGCCCATATCTGTGCACGTACATATAAGCCGCCTCCGCCTCCACAAGAAGGTGACACAACATCGACTAACCGAGTCAACTCCACTCAACTCAGTTTAAATTCATTAGGATAGGGTGACTCTCAAACGGGCTTGGCGTCAATTCTCTCACTCTCTAGATTTTAGCTTTTGAGAGCGTAAATGCAAAAGAGTCAGTGCCTTGAGGTTAGACTTTGTTAGGTTGTACTAACGTGCGTTGTGTGCAGAACTGCAGCGGTGTCACTTTACGAGTGTTGATGATGCACAACTGCATCCAGCTAAGAATAATGGTCGTGCCAAAGATGATGATGAGGATGATAATGAGGATGATGTTCACTGAAAGAATCGCTTTTACTGGGTAACTCTTATAGACAGTTTACCCAATACTACTTCTTGGCTTTATACCCTCTACGCGGTTTTGTCAGCCGTTCAATTTAGTGTCCTTTAAAGCATTTCCGTAGTTCTCAATTGACGGCTCTCTTTGTCATTTCAAAGCATCTAGTTATACAGTGTTTGGCAAGCACAATTAAATACTTATTTTTGCTCCAGCACAGTAGAATGAATTTCGCACCCGAAAAGACATTTGTCTGTATCGGGAAGCGAATCTTTGACATCTCCGGATTGAAGAACCGATGAGTATTCGAAAAGATAGTAGTTTAAGCACAGAGAACAGTCAACCAAGCTAGAGGGCCCTCCGTGTGTAAATTTCTGTAACTGCCATTTTAAAACTACAGCTTGTTTCCGTTAGTTTTGGCGATTCGTATGTTGATGGCGCCACCTGCGCGCCTTGTAATTTGATAGTCTGTCAATTTTAGTTTGGTGATCCTAGACTAGGCGGCTCTGATTTTCCAACGGTTTGCTTTTAAAAATTAACACAGTAAATTGGGGAAAAATTGTTCGAGCCTGGATGTCTGTTTTCTGTGGTCTAAGTTACCCCATTTTCAGTGAAGAGATGCAAAATTTCTATAAGAGCAGTGCGTAAATGATTCTTTGCGTGTTCATTTGGGTTGGATGATTACCGATTGAATATTTTAAATATTGGAACACTTGCAATACAATACTTTCCTTTTCATCTAATGCAACTAAGCCAACTTGTTACAACACCAACGTCTCACTAACACAAGCGAATTACACATTCATCAAATACTAAAAAATATAAAATAAAAATAAAACTTAACATACTAGTTAGTGCAATAGAACTAGTTTTGGCTTTGAGCACCAATGTTTGGCTCTTGGCAACGGATAACCCTTGGGGATTGCTTGGATGCGACCAGGTTTCAGGGTTTGTCAGAATCTTTTAACATATGAAAGATGCGCACTAGTTATGCCATATGTGATGAGGTGGACCAAACGTTAATTTAAATGAAGTTATTAAATCCAACAAGACAACTTAATACAATAATTTTAAATCAATTGATCTTGCAGCTCCACATACCAAAATAAGATTATCAAATCAATATTTTAACTCAATTTAGACTAATATCGGCCAAGCGTGTACCGAAGGCAGAAAAAAAAAATATGTCAAAGTGTGCCCAGGAACCTTTTTTACAAAATTTTATTAACGATAATTTAGCACTTGTGTAATAAGTTCGTTGAGTGTTAGTTTTTTTTTAATATGTTCGTTTATTTGTTAGGCTCAGACGTGTGTAACACTTTGCGGAGCCGATATTCAATATTGTAATTAACAATGTTTTATTTTTCGATTTTAGTAAAATGAGGTGCCAAATACTCGTGGCTAGCTCGAGGTTAATGGGCCACATGATCGTATATAAGGAGCTAGGCAGGTAACTTATTTCGGTTATTAGTTGCTGCTTATGGTTGCAACATCTACCAAATCCTCGATCCCTGTAGATCCATGCAGGAACTAAGCCGCAGATGGGCGACCACAGCTTGATCAAAAGGATAATATAACTGGGACACAATGGCAGGGAATTTACTAGAGTGAAAGGAAGGGGGGTGATGACGTCACACTCTTAGATAAAACAAACAAAGGAATTCGTAAATCGCTTGCATGTAGGGAAGATCATGTATTCTCAAAATATCTCTTACCTCGCGGAAGGGTTGCCTACCTCGGGCCTGGGTATCCAATAGTCGTGCTCTGGAGGCATCATTATTCGGGCAATGCCAAACTTGGGTGTTAAATAGACTTAAAATAAGTTTAACAAAGTTGATTTGGGAATTTTGGGAAACTAACACTTAATTTGATCACTTTTTAAAAATAAAAAATAAAACATTGAAACACTTTTTTCAAATTTTCGCTAGTAAACGCAAGCAAATTCCTTTAGATTCTACTAGAAGCTTATCTTTTGACAGATACGCCTATTTCGTATGCTATTTACAGACTTCTTCAGTGTCGAGTGCTCGACTTGAAGGAAACATCACAGTAGGTCTTGTATTTATAGTAGGTTTGTTGGTACCTCGGTGTATGAGGTAAGGATGGGGCGTAGGTAACGAAGGATTTGACTCTCTAAGATTGTTAATTTCATTACCAAATGATAATTTGCATTCTTTGAGCGTTTTCTTCACACGTCTTATCATTCCCGGAATCGCTGTTTTCTGTAGGGGCCATTATTTAATTTTTCTATCATGATGTTTTCATAGTCTTTTTTATCTATTATTACTGTACAATTTCCATTGTCTGATCTCAAATAGTAGACCGGTTTTTGTTTTAATTCCTGGAGAACGTTGTGTTCTTGTGTGTTTTGTTTGTTTTTTGTCGTGTTTGTGTTTTTGAGGATATTAGCTGTTTCTGTTCTGATTTCTTGTATTTGTAATGTTTGTAAGTTGTTAGTGTTGATAGCTGTATTTATGTCAATAGTGGTTCGTGTTTTGTCAGGATTTGAATCTATTGCGTATTTGAGTCCTCTGTTAATTAATTTTGTTCTTCTGTAAATTGGTCTGGAGAACGGTTTATTACTAACCCTTCTATATTTTGAACTGTATTAAATTTTTTTAGAATTTTAAGGTGGTCACATTTTTAGTTTTTTGAATTTTTTGTCAAGTTACTTTCTTTTTCTTTCTGATTCGCAACGTTCCGCGACTGTTACTTTGGTGAGAAACATTGAAAAACTGTCTGGGTGCTGTTTTGCTAATTTTTTGGAAAAACAATTGCAAGATACAAATCAACAGAAGTCACTCTCTCTCTCTCTCTCTCTCTCTTTCTCTGTTCAACCATCGAGCAGTGAACATCGTTGAAGGTGAGTTAATTCACATTTACAACGTTTTTGAGGTATCCATTTTAATTTACGCGAGATATGTTTTTTCACGATACACTTTTGAATGATATTTTGGAATACGCTATTGCTAATGTTCATGTTTTTAGCTGTGTTGTTAAAGCAGTGGTCTCCAGGTTTTCACTAGAATCCGAAATTTTTGAGAACCGTAGTCCTCAAATTCCCCGAACAGCAATCAGATCGGCAGGTTTAAAGCCTGTTCACGTTACATTTCGGTCACCAAAATAATAGCAGCAAAACAAATTTAAACATAATGCAACAAAAACGATTGATTATTTCTCATTAATGGAGTAATATCTACATTAGAAACAGTTGATTAAGATGTCAATCCTTCTTTCATTTGCTTTCTTCTTAATTTCGAAGAATTTCCGCTTAGATAGAGCCCAGGACTTTTCTACTGGGCAAAGTTTTGGACAGTTAGGCTGTTTTTGGCACGTGTTTGAACAATTGCCTTATACCATTCCAGGACGGATTTCACTTAGTGACTAGAGGCCAAAATAGAGCTGTAGAGTCGTGGCTTCTGATAGACGGTAGCAACCGTTTTTGCAGACATTCTTTATCGTATACATCCCAGGTAACCAATAAGCATTAGAATATGCAGTAAATCAACTCTTAATCTGCATTTCAGATGTTACAAGCATTATATTAGCAATATATCAGCATCTTGAATGCTATCTGTTGTAAAGTTAAATTTCAAGTGCTATATAAAAGCTTGTAGCCTGTAATAAGCATTTAAAATGCAAAATAGCATTAATGAAGCATTATCATAGCATTGGAGTAAAGCAGCCATATATTGGGCCAAAAACGGCATTCATGTTGCATTTAAAGCGACTTAATTGCTTGATAGGCTGCCGTTAAGACGCTTTGGGACTGCTTATTGGTTACCAGAGATCCTTATTGATAGTGCCTTCGAGCTTAACGTTTCCAAGGTGCACCGCGGGGAGGTGAACTACATAAACACCTCACCAGTATGAAGTGTAGCAAGCGGAGACTTTTCATCAGATCGAGGTAAAAAAGCGTGGAAATGCGAATTCTCAAAGAGTTCAACTTAGTGCCAGAATAATTTCTTTTTATGCTTCGTGAAGTACGATAGCATCACACGCGTAACTTGCACGGTATGAGAACACACAGATGTGAATAAGGATTCAGTTTTGCAACACAAAGAAAC